>APFE031107176.1:0-10216 GCA_000404065.3 Pinus taeda
AAGCGCCCAACCTCTGGCTTCTTCCCTGTAAAGGCCTCCTCTGGTGTCATTCTCCCAATGATATGTGAAGAACCCTATTTTTTATGTACATTGTTGTGCTATATGCCTTTTCCCATAGAAAGTTAGGTATATCCTGGCCATATAACATTGTCCTCGCTGCCCCAACTATCATCCAATTCTTTTACTTTGCAACCCCATTTTGATGTGGATTGTATGGAGTTTTCCACTCTCTCTTGATACCCTCCTTCGTACAGAACCCTATGAAGGCCTTATCTATATACTCACCTCCATTGTTTGTTCGAAGCACCTTGATATTTTTACCTATTTTGTTCTCCACAAGAGCCTTAAAACTCTTGGAAGCGACTGAACACCTCATCCTTCATCATCAAAAAATATATCTAGGTTTTTCTAGAGAAGTCATTGATGAAGGTCATGAAATATTGATAAATCCAGAGAGATCTAGTAGACAATGGGCCACAAATACTTGAGTGTATCAGTTGAAGCACATCACTGGCTCTACTGTCACTCCTTGGGAATGTTTCCGTTGTGAATTTCCCAAGTATGCAACCTTGCACACACCGTCATATTCTATTCTCAATTATAGAACTCCTGTCACAATCCCTCTAAGAAAATTCAGTGCTCCATGATGCAAGTGTCCCATCCTCCCATGCCATAGTTCTCCCAAGTCTTTGCCACTACTATTGCTGCTATTAATCAGTGCCTTTGGAGAATCAAACCGCAACTTGTACAATTTTTTGCTTCGAACCCCAATCTATTTGACCTTATTCCAAATCTAGTGTTTGATGTACACCTTCTACCCCACGAAGTAGACATTGTGCCTCTTATTTTGTATTGCAAAAACTAAAATCAAGATCATTCCTAAATGCGGCACATGCAACACATATGTAATGTTGTTTTTTATTGCCTAACTCCTTCTGAATGTTGATGGTACCTCTCCCAACTGGAGTACATTTATCGTGTTTCCAATCAGTATCTAGAAGTCCATCACCTCTTCCTTGAAACTAGAGAAATAATATCTAACTCCTATCATATGTGTTGCTGCCCCACCTTCGATATACTAGACTCCTATCGACGTGGAGCTAGAGAGGCAAGCTATGAGAGTGAATTTGTCAACCGGCTTGGAAGACAATTCACTAATGTTTGTTAAAGCTACTATATGCTTCCCCTTCTTTTCCTTCTTTCATTTAGGACATTGGCTAACATAGTGACCATGCTGACTACAATTGAAAAACTTGATTTTACTCGAGTCTTTATTCTTGTTATCACCTTCCTAGCTTGATCCCTTACTGGAACCCTTCTTTACCTTCCCTTTTCCTTCTCAGGCTGTGTTTTCCTGATTCTTCTCCAACTTCAGTGCCTTTCCACTGTTTCTATTGGTGCCATTAACCAAGTTGAGTTAAAGTTCCTCCTAAGTGAAGTCACTCCATAGGTGATCCCATCCTAGAAGTTTATCTCACCCAGAAATAACTTGGATGAACATACTCCATTCCTTGGAAACTCCATTCACTGTTATACTGCAGCCAATTCATCTCTAGCAAGTTGAACTCTGGTGAGATAGAATAAAACATCCTCACCCTTATGCATCTTGATGGTCCTGAGCTTTTCTCGAAGAATTAACTTTTCATTCTCTATATAATTATGGTAGATATTGACAATCACGTCCCACATCTACTTTGTTGTGTCCTTCTCTACGATATGCAGAACAATGTGGTCCTTGACTCCATCAAGGATAATCCTCTTCGCTTTGGCATTCTCCATTTTGTAGGTGGCCAAATACTATGGATCCATCGGTACGGTAATAACATTCTCGACATACTCTTTTGGTATGTACTCATCCAGTAAGAATGTCATTTTGGCTTTCCACACATCAAAGTTGGAGGCTCCATCCAACTTGTCCTGATTTCTCAAACCTATTACGAACATCTTTTGAAATATGGAAATATAGTGAAACCAAAAACAAATCTCGAGCAAATAAACAGGGTTACAAGGCCTCAATATTTCCCTTCTTGTTCCCTATATTGATTAACTCATGCAAACCCTCTACACTAGTTTTCTTTGATACCATGTGAAATTTCCTTAATTCCAGAAATTGGAATTTAATCTTCTATCTACTGGAGATTTTTTGTCTTCAGAAATTTAATTATGAAAAATAAAAATTAAATCACTATTGCAAATTTCACAAATAATTACTGGAACTAAGAAATAACGCACACACAAATAATTGACACCAGTATTTTTGGACAAACAGTCCCAGAAAAACCTCGAAGGGAAAACTAGTTCTGCAAACAAGGGTTTTAATGTTAATTCTTCAACAAAATTGTGAATTACAATCTACTTGCCTCTCACTAGAAAATCTCTGGATTTTTTTTTTTTCTCTTCACAAAATAATTTGGAAACACAAATGTCACCCTTTGGAGGTGAATTTGGCCTATTTTTTCAACTCACATTTTTCCCTTGCTCAAAGTGCACCCTTGTTAATCACTACAACTAGGTAATTCAAACTCCTTGTGATGCGTCTCCAATTGACCCCTTGATTTTCTCTTATAATCTCTCGTTGAAAAATCAATGACCACGATCTAATCATAATCGATGGCTAAGATCATCTTTACTCCTTCAAGTGACTTTTTCGGAACTCTCTAGAGAAAAATTGATTTACCTCTATTAATTTTATTTAATTAACCATGTTTCCCGAGTTAGACTTAGGAGGAAAATATTTAATAAATGACCCATTAATATAATTAAGGCATTTTCTTTGGAAATATTTTCTGGGTCTTAGTTATAATTATCCTCTTGTGTTCCTTAGCCTCATAGACACCATAGAGACTATAACATTTGTCCACTACTACCAAAAATTAACACTTGAACTATCATTTTTTCTCAGTTTTCCCTGCCAATGTTTTTAGGGTTAGGCTCTTGCAGGTGTTGTATTTGTGTATAATTTCTCCTTGCAATTAGATTGTGTAGGTGATTTCGCTAGTCTAGTGTTGATATAGTGAGTACCCTATCATATAGTAAGAGTGCATCACTGTGGATACTTGTCTATCATTTTGAGTCGAATTCAAAGTCTTGAGCACATCCCCAAGTGAAGAGAGAACTCCTAGGGGTAATCACGGAAAAAATAGCTCTAAATCAAGCTAAAAGGGAGAGCCAAGCCTACAAGAAGTTGTGTAAATTATCCATAAATATATTGTTATATAAACTACTTCATATCTTTTTATCTATATTTTGTGTGTTTAATTTCCTAGTCAGAATATGGATTGATGCCTTGAGCAAATGGGCAAGAGTCTTTGTATTAAGTCTAATTAAATTGTGGGTGTGTTCATGTAATAAAAGTATGCATGTAGGAAATTTGATTTGACACTCAAAGTAGGTGAATGGGTTGTGTTAGCAACAAATATAGGCAGCTCATCTAGAGGAAAAATATAGAGACATGAGTAAAGCATGCATTTGATTTGACACTGAATATCCTTATACCAATGGCGTTGTATACAAACACTCTCCTATAGAAAATCAGAAGGTCAAACACCAAATTCGAGAGTTGACATAAAAGGGTAGCATTCAACCAAGTTCCCTACTCTACATGAGCCCTATTATGTTGGTTAAAAAGAAGGACAACATGTAGTGACTACTTTTTTGACCACATAACCTTGAATAATGTTAGAGTTGAGAACCAACATCCAATCCCCTGGATTGATGATTTACCTTATAAATAAAAGGTGTCAAGTCTTTTAGTGAGATTGAACTCATGTTAGGCTATCAACAAATGCTAATTGAGCCAACTAATGTGTGGAAGACAACCTTTAGGTGGAATAAGATCTCCTTGAGTGGGTCATCTTGCCTATGGTCTTGATTAATGCACCAACAACATTCATAAGGATGATGAATAATATTTTGTGATCATTCACTAATTCTTTTGTGATTATATACCTAGAAAACATTCTCCTCTTAAATTAAATTTATGAAGAGATTATGAAGCATATTCAACATATCTTCAACACCCTATGCCAATGCAAGCTATATGCCAACTCATAGAAGTGCATACTCAACATGCAAAAAATCAATATCCAAGGCATATAGTTGATGAGCATGGTGTGCATTTTGATCTAGCCAAGTTCCATGTCATTCAATATTTTTGAATCCCAAAACACTAATTTGGAGATTTGTGACTTCCTAGGCTTCCCAACTTGTGTTGCAAATTTGTTGTTATCTTGTATTACGTGTTCCTTGATCCAGGTGACTAGGGGTGGATCCAAAATCAATTTAATTTCACGAAGTAAAGATAAAAAACATTTTAGGAGGTAAAGCACCACCTATGCATGCTACAAGTCCTCCTTCTATAAAATCGACATCAATCATTTGAAATCCTCAACTTATGTCATTATTGTAGTGTTCAGACATAATGAACATCTAATGGCGTATTATAGTGATACCCTCCCCAACATGATTCATAAATACCCTAGATATCCACAGTAACCGCAAGCCTCTACAATTTATGTTAATGTAGGGCAAGTTGTAGAGTTTCCTCTAATATAGGTGGTCTGCATAACTTCAATAGTTCCATCTAGACACCAAGTGAAATTAGGAAAGTACTAATCAAGTTGCAAGTTGCCTCAACTAACCTTATATTGTGGATATAAGATTGTAAAGTGGCCAAATTTATATGACAATTATCTAACTTCTATGCTATATACCAAACATTGGTCATAGGTAAACAAAGTTCATACTTTTACCTCTAGCATGGAATTATATGCCACATGGGCCATCTTTGTGTTCATTTAGGCTAGTCTGACAAGATGATTCGAGAGGCACATTATAGTCAAGTAATGGGGCATTTAAACATGGAGAAGACAATGACAGTGACGTAGAGGCACTTTTACTTGCTAAAGCTCCCATGAGACACTAAAATATAAAACAAAATCATGAGCACCTATTGGTACGAGCTTTGGCCCATAATGGACACAAAATTGACCAAGTTGATGACCTTCCATCCCTAAACCAATGAATAAAAAAGTTATCCAATATTATGATTGTACACATCCTAAAAATGTACAACAAAAAGCATCTAGGTAGATGAATCAAATTCTTCCTTGTCTTCAACACAACTCCATTAGCACTCTTCATATTTCTATCAACCACAAGTCATTTGTGTTGTTGTTACCCACTAACCCCAATCAATTTAGATATGCTTGTTGCATCAACGTGTGAAAGAGTCTTCCCATGCTTAAAATGAGGGTAGACAAAACAACAATATTTGTTGAATAGATCAACATGTTCAATAAAAAGTCTGTGATATTTTTAAAAGGAATACACCATCAAATAACGATATGATCAATGTTGGTTCAAGATGAGCTTAGATTGGTGAAAAATTATGGTTACACTTGATGGCCTTATTTACTTGCATAAATTAGGACATTACATTATCAATTTGGGAGTTCGTAAACATGTGAGATGTCATGCACTGTATGTGTAAGCTACCAATTTCATTCAAAAATAAATTCCAACTACACTTGAACTATTGCATTGTAGTTGTCCCATTCAAGGTTATAGACCTTTTTCACAGTCGATTACAAAGGAGATGAATAAAACTTTCAATCACTGAGGCGGATATTGAATTTTCTCTTTCTACCATGCATAAATATAAAATATCAGGTGCCAACGGGCTTCCTGTTGAATTTTTTACTCCAACTTTTATGACCATATCAAACATGATCTCTTTCTTTTGGTGAGGGAATCTAAAAGCTCAAGGAAGATGTTAGCCTCCCTTAACAAAACCCTCATTTCTCTTATTCCCAAAGTCCAGATGGGACCCACTTTGTGGATTTCCATCCCATTTCATGTTGCAATGTTATATATAGGTTAGTGGCCAAATTCATTATTGTATGATTGAATCCAATTCCGAGCAATATATTTCAGCTGAACAATTTAGGTTTCTATAGAGTAGACAAATCCATGATCTCGTTACCATTACATAGGAACTATCCACTCCATAATATATGGAAATAAAAAAGTGGTGGTGGTAAAAATTGATTTATCTAAGCCATATGATACCTTTCATTTGGTCTTAATCAAATTAGGTTTTCACAATGGGTTTGTTGACTAGATTATGGTATGAATACAATTGGTCTATTTCACAGTCCTTATCAAATGTGCCCCCTCACATTATTTTAAGGTGTCTTGTGGTTTGTGCCATGGATGCCCTCTATCTCCTCTCCTTTTCTTAATTTTGGTAGAGTCTCTAAGTATATTATTTAGTCTTGAGTCAAATACTGGGTTCTTTCTCTAGGTGAAAAGTATCCCAACGAGAGGCTATTTCTAATACACTTTTTGTGTATGATGTTTTATGTTTACTTCTCTCTTGCAGATATTAGAGTTCTAAAATCCATTTTGGACCATTTTTACATATCTACTGGAATACAAATAAATAATGAAAAGTATGTTATAGTGCACTCTTTCCACACATAAGAACATCCATATGCTATTGCATATTTTCCCCCTTTCATACAATGATCATTGGATGATAGTTTAAAGTATTTAATATTTTTCTTGAAACTAAATTTCTATCGCATCATAGATTTTTCATGCTTGTTAAGAAGGTTGAAGCACACATTTGTGTCTGGGTAAATCGTTTCTTCTTGCAAGGAGGCCGTTTAACTATTGCAAAGTTTGTTTTGGGGAGCATTTTGGTTTACTAGAGGACCATTGTTACTATTCCTTCATCAATCTTAAATCAAATCAAGAAGGCGACCTGATCTAAGGATGACACCATCCCTCTATCCATATGGGATGTTATAACATCTCCTAAATACTTGAGAGGTTGGGGGATGAATAATCTTTCTCTTTTGGGAAATCTCTTGCTACAAAATGTCTCTAGAGACTCTTTACAAATGAATATTTATGGGGAAAATTAATGAAGTCTAAACATTTATAGAATCTATCGATGATTGAGTGGTTTCAAGTTCCAAATAAATCATCTACATGCTCTATTATTTGGAAATCACTTGCGAAATATTTCCCACTGATTGATATCTAGGTTTCTTGGAAAGTTGGAAATGGAACTAGCATTCATATTGGTGAGGATCCATGGTTTGGGAAAAATGATCATTTCTATTTATCTAAGGGGCTTAGGGTCATCTTACATGAATCAAATATATATGCTCTAGTTGATGCAAGAGCTCTTTCTCATTAACTGATCAACCTCCTTGGATGGAAATCTGGCACAAGCTCTGTGCTTGAGTAGTGCCGATGCTGAGGAATGACACTTTTATATTGGGAGTCTATCATCCAATTATATTATTTTGAGAGAAGACTCAATGGTTTGGTCCAAAAATCCAGCCTTTGGTGAATACACTGCAAAGATCGGTTTTAAAGCTTGGACATAGGACTCCTTCGTGGGGAGTATTTCTTGGTGGTGGTAGGCTCTATGGAAATGGCATGCTATGATCAAATGCAAAATATTTTTTTTGGATAACATCAAATAATAAACTTCTTTCCTATGATAATTGTCAAAAGCATGGATGGTGCAGTTTGGGTTAGTGCCCACTTTTCCACTCTACAAGCGAATCCATTGATCACCTCTTTATTTCTTGCACATACACTCATAGGGTATTTGATATTCTTTATAAGGACTTGGGTTTATCCATATGCTAGGACAAGGAAACCCTTCCTAAATGTATGTAAGTATGGTTTTTAATCTCATTTATTTCTAGTTTTGATGGGTTTTCGATCATCTTCATTTACCACATATGGTGGGCCAAAAACTCCTCTACATTTAGAATATGGGAATTCCTCTTGAGATCACTTTCTCCTCTGTCCTCTAGATGATGAAATATTTTTTTTCATTTTGAAGACAAAAAGACCTTTCTTATTATTGATGCCTCCCATTGACATAACATTTCCTTGGATTTTGTTTAACGATGCTTTTCAAGGTGACCATCCTTTTTGTGGTATAGTGGTGGTACTCTTATTGGCTTATAATAACATCATCTGGATTCAATATTCTGATGGCAAGGACACCAACAACAAGGCTAAGTTCTTGCGGATATGTATAATCCTTGAAATAGTGAAGAAGAAAGGGAAAAAAAGGATTAAGGTGTTTAGTGACTCTCTCTTGGTCATAAAATAAGCAAAGAAATAGATTCAAGGTGAAAATATTAGATTATCCCCGCTATTACATATCATTGAGGATTCTTTACAAGATTTAAAATGATTCTCCTTTTCACACATGTTTTGTGAAATGAATGAGGAAAATAACAATTTTTCTAGGGCGGCTTTGAAGTTACAACCTGACATGTTTAGTATATGGGAGACCATAGATGGTGTGGCCATTGAGGCCATTAATATACATGTCTGAACAAGAGTCTATGGATGACCTTTTCAAGTATACTTGTATGTAAAATGGTAACACGAGAACATTTGGACAAATAAGTTTTTTCTTTTAGTAAAAAAGAGTAATGAACAATGATTACTTTTTGTTGTGTAAGGGATGATCATTAAAACTCAAGAAAAATGATAACTTTGTAAATTGAAGTCCATAAAACTAATGTAATATGTCCTAGAATTATTCTGGTGGAACATGCATATTTCGTTTTAGAAATATAAAGATTTGTTTTTTGGGAAACTATTGCAATGAAAAACAAAATTATAATTAATCAATCCAAATCCAACAGAAAGGAACTAATCTTACTCAGCTAAACTACTCACACTTCTTGAAAGTAAAAGCACACTACTCACTTAAAATCACTTGGTTGATTGAGCATGCACTAGTATTGCACAGGTTGTATTTTATTTGGGTTCAAAGACTCATAATGGATGACTCCTTAGTCTTGTACTCTTATAATCATTGTTGATTTCAAGTGTTACAATGAAAGAAAAAAACTTAAAAATGGAAAAAATGATGGATACAAGTTTAGTTTGATGGACTGCACATGCATCAAGGTCTTTTCTTAATAGAGAGGTTTTTATAATCTTTTACCCAATCTCTCAATAATCTTGTTTCTCAAAGCATTGATTAATCTATGGAAAAAGAGACATGCATTGCTTGATGCAATTCTAGTTTGATGTATTATGCATGCATTAGGGCCTTTTCTTAATAGATAGGCTCTCCTAATATTTTACCTAATCTATTAATAAAATTGTTTCTCAAATGCATTGACTAATCTATGAAAAAAATGACATGATTTGTGCTAAAAAGTGTAACTAGGTTTCGTCTTCATAATTATCATTGTACTTGTATCATTATGTATTTTATGTAAAAAACAAAAAGAAGAAAAAGAGGAATTTATTATTATTATTATTGTTTCATTAGTTAAACATGTTTTTCATGCCTCTAGGATTTGTGAAGTCAAAGTCCTATTTGGAAATTTTGTATAGAAAAAGAGAAAATAATTTTCAAAATGTATTTTGGTCAATTCACCTCGAGAAGCCAAGTCAGCCCTTCTAGATGACAATTCGACTCAATCAAAAGTGTGTCTCTTCACATGTTAGAATAACTATAAATTGGCATATGTCCTCCACCAAAAGAGTAATAAATTCAATGTTTTTTTTTGTGATGAGATTTGAGGTATATATATGTGAAATTCAAAGGTTATTATATGGTGAAGACATGTGATTTTTCCAGGGCTATCAATATCAAGAAATGTGAGGTCTCTATGGCAGAACACCTAAAGAGAAGTGTGACTTTTTCTGACAAAATTTCTGGAAGAAATACAAATTTTCTATGATAGGTGATATGAGATAAGAACGAGCTTCCTGTAGTATATGAGTTGAGTTTGATGTAAGTTACTGTGACTAAGATGGATGCTATTTTATGAGACTAAGATGATGTATTTGGAGGGCTTGATTTGGCATCTTGGAGGTTGAATTATTGGGTCTTGGATATGTTAGGTCCCTATAATACTAGTTTATCCCCCTTATTGTTATTGTTGTGCCCATGTAGCCCCCATATTATTATTATTGTGCCCCATAGAAGCCCACTATTGTTATTGTTGTTCCCTTACATTATTATTGTGACCCTTTAGGCTCCTGTATATACTAAAACGGTCTTGTCATTTGTATCATCTAATAAATTTTCATTTATGTAATTGTTGTAGATGCTAACACAACCCCAACGAATTCACCTATTACCAAATTTTTGGGTGCCCCCTTTTTTCATTAGAGTTATGCTTATGACTTCAATCCAGTGAAATCTTGCATCGAC
>APFE031107183.1:0-25899 GCA_000404065.3 Pinus taeda
AAAAAAAAATACACTTATGAGGGTGTAGTTCTCTTTATAATTATGGATATGTGAATTAATATTTATTTCATATACATGAAATGATAATATGCAGAAAGATAGAAAAATGAAATAAAAAAATATCAAAACACAATTGACACAAGATATATCTTAGGAAACCCCTTCAAGAGAAAAAACAACTAGAAGTAAGATCGGTATGCCCTCTTTCTCTAAATATAAAATGGTTGCAAGTACAAATAAGTAATTCATGCAGCTTGTGGGGTACTACAATACACAAATCCTCTCTTTTCACTCTCTCTTTATCCCTCTCAACTACTTTTCTTGTCTATGGAACAAAATGTCATTGAAATGAATAGAACCTCTTTTCCTCCTAGTTGCTTGATTATAACACAACTCGATAAACTACTAATGATTATGTTTGACTCTTTAAAGTATTAGCCTGAGTTACAAGTTAGAATATTCTAGAGTATTATTAATCATGATCACATAGATAACCTATTTTCCATGAATAATGGGGGATGATGTGGCATCTTCTCAAATTTTGGTGACCAAAACAGTAAGGTCAAATTTAGAGTGGCATAACATTTGCATACAAACTCTAATTGAGGTGCTTCTTTCTCCATTGGAAAGGTATGTGTGTAGAATATAACAAATAGGTGTGAAACTAAAGTAGGAAAATTTTACCCCAGGAAAAATTATTTGACACCTAAAATGCTCTTAGAAGGTTTCAAACCCCGATTTTCCAAATCGAGTCCTGCTAGTAAAAATGTCATGTGAGATGACTCCTCCACTATCCCCATTCTAAAAGAATTAGGATGGATGACAAGCAATATAATGATCCAATCTACATTATAAGGGATTCTATAATAAGTAATTATCTCCAAGAAACCATAAAAATATTATATTGATTTTGTAATGTTACATCTTCTATCGAATATTGGAGATCATACTCTAATCCTAGGATGGCCATGGTTAGCCACTACTAACACGTATATTAACTACAAACATAGTAATATGAAAATATGCACTCAAACTACACAAATAATCTTGCCATGTACCCTCTTACCAGGCCTATTGAAGAACCTAAAAACACCAAATGGATGGAAGATGAATTAATGAAGAGAGAAACCAAAAATTGCTTTCAATAGAAAATACATTTTATTTTTAAGGGAACATTAGTACATCAATGATATTAGTAAGCACGTGAATGCAATTGGTTTGTTGAAATTACATTATACCAAACAATTTTACCATCATTAATCCAAGGTTACGACTGCAATATTGGTAAGGTGAAGTGGTCTTCCATTTTTCATCTACCCATTTCTTGTGGTAGTTGTTCTTGATAAAGAGCTTCCATGTTTTTGAAACAAAGGATATTTTCGCATTCGAACTCGATTGAATTAAACATCCTACAATTTGGATACATTTTATTCAAATTGACATTGGATTAAAAAATAAATAAATTCAATTAGATAATAATAATATAAATACAATAAGAACTTACTGGAGATGGAAAGGTAGAACTCCGCGAAGGACTTTGATCAACAATATGGAACAAGCTAGAATTTAAAGAATTCACCATTTGATATTATCATATTTTCTTCCTCCATTTGAGCAAAATCAGAAATAAAATTTTGTGTACATATTTAAAATTAATTTTGAGAACGATATAATCACAATCTGAATTTCAATATAGTTTTCAAATCACTTTTCAAGAATAAGTTGACTTTATGCAGAAAACGTACACTACGAACTACTCTAACTCATGTGGATGAATCCTAAAGGATAATTTGAGATAAATATGTCATTTTATGTGAAAATAAATATCAGATAACTTTTAAACCCTATCATTTCTCTTATGAAGAGAAACCACATTGATGTGTTTCAATAATAATAACACCGGGTCATTAAAATAATAACTGCCTCAGTTTCCATCATTTTGAAAACAGAAAACATATTCGATCATATTAGTGCTCTTATTAAAGATAGCACCAATGCATTTAAATAAAAATGAATTCTAGCATGTCAATGCTCTTATAGAGATTACAACAACAATGCATTTAAATACAAACAACATCGTCGAATTAAAATATTAACCACACTATTTCATGATTAAAAAAAACAAAAAAACTATTATGTTGGTGAGTTTAGAAAATTTGGCGCCTCAACAATTGCGGTGCACTTTACTTGTAAATGCACCAACCCTATTTATTATCGAATTCACTCAAATTTGGATTAAGTGAAAAAAAAACACGAGGTTTTTTCTTTTTCTTTTTAAATTGAAAAAGGAGCGGCAATTGATTTTTTGAAACCTAATTTCATAAAGTATTTTAAATAGTAAAAGGTATTCACTATTTCATTATTTTTCCCAAAATTTCAAGGCGGTAATTTACAAGAGAAATATACCGAGAGCACTGTATAGCAACAAAATTCTTTGGAGCAACAAAACTATACAGAATATTAGAAGCTCAAAGGTGTGGCAAAACCTCGCATATTAAATTTTTTAAATTTTATTTTTAATTTCACTAAAACAAATTACTATTTATGTTAGGGTTTAATTAAAAGAGAGATGATTTGTAAGAGAGACATAGTGGGAGCACTATGGAGTAACAAAATATTTTAGAAGTGAAGAAATATTATAGTTTAAAAGGTATGGTGATTCACTAAAAAACCTACATAGAAAAAGTTTAAATTTTCACTATTGATTTTATTGTTAAATATTTGTATATCCTTTCTGTTAAGATTTAATTCAAAATCAGAAAAAATTAAAATAAAATAATAATAATATCAATAATTAAATAAATCAATAATATTAAATAAAATAAAATTTGAAAACCGTGAATTAGTAAAAAATACTATTTATTTACTAATAAACATTTGTATCTATTCTATTTAAGAATTTAATTAAAAATAAAAAAATAAAAATAAATAAAAAAACAAACCAAAAAAATAAATTAAAATAAAAAAACTAAAAAATTAGATACTTACCTTCAAACCATGCTTTCTCTTGCTTATGTGACTGCAAAATTTAACCTTAAGGTTTAACTCCCTCTACCACTTCACAATTCGGGTTTTTAATTTTAGGAATTTTAGATTTAATGGGTTTGTGTACTTACTATATATAAAGTGTTTGACATGTAAAGTAGGGGATCACTTATTGAGTTAGATCCAAACTCTGTCGCCCTGTATTTTTTTAACTGACATCTATTTTGCGGTGCATCTTGTATAATACAATGCACCAGAACTGGCAGTGCTTCTATCGTTACATATCACACCAAATCTTGTTGGCACTATTAGTATGTTATCGATGCACATAGTGTAATATAATGCACTGACTTGTCTCTACCAAATAGCATCGTTAAGTGATGGCGGTGATTTTATCATTACAAATCGCACCATCATAATTTAAAATTATTTAAAGAATGTTTTTCTTTATCGATGATGAAAATTTAAATGCCTAGTGCGTTTAGGATATTAAACGTATCGGAGCATTTAATCAAATAACCACACGAAGTACCATAGCTCTTTTTGGATGGAATTTATTTGATTTATGTATAAAATATATTTAATGGATCTTGTATTCAATGGTATAGGTTTCATATTGATAAAAAATGTCTGAGAAGTTATCAAGTAACAAAAATATTGATCGACAAAATGATAACACATCCAATAAGACAAAAAAGGTAAGTTCTTTGTAAATTCTTTACAAAATTAATATCTTTGAATTATATGTAAGTTTAACTAATATGTATTGGTTAGTGCGTGTCATGCAGAGCCACAAATTGAAGAAGGCCAATAAGATTATTTCTAATCTAAGTGCAAAACAGCCTAAAGGTCTGAGTGAAAAATTAGAGAATGATGAATTAGTTGAATGAAAAAATAATATTCAATATGAGTTTTTTTTTCATTATAAATAGACTGAAGAATATTAGATAACATTTTTCAAACAATCTATTAATTCATACATGTTTCATGTTCTACAGGGAGCAACAAAGGAGGATAAGGTCAAAGTCATTATAAGAAAAGAAAAAATATAGAACATGTAAATGATGATGAATTGGCCCTTAGCTCATTTGGTGTGTTGCTGGAGGTTAATGAAAGGAGGATTTTTTTTTTTACAAAACTATGAGGGATATAATGGAACAAACGTATAGACATACATTCCAGTTACAATACAAAAATCAATCCAATGATTAAAAAAACACAATTATATCTAAACTACAGGAAGCATTTCTAGAGAAATAGTCAATGAAACCTTTGAGACTTGCATTAGAAAAAATATACGACAACAAGAAAGAATCATTGAAAAGGTAATATTCATAATTAAAATTATTTTTTAGAATTATATGTATATATTACTATAAACCATTACATTTCTCAATATCAATTTTGTTCTATTTAGTTTTCATATATTAATATAAAAATAGTTTATTACTTTCTTTCTTTCTTTCTTTCTTTTTTCTTCTTCTTCTTCTTCTCTCTTTTTCTTCTTTCTTTCTTTTCTTTCTTCTGTTCTTTTCTTTTTTTTTCAGAAAGATTATGAATATCCCAAAGGATCAGCATGCTCATATGTGAAACATGTCAATATGAATGTCCAAAAACAGGTAGAAGGAGTTGGTCAAAGAAATGGGCATAATTGCATCATCGGAGGATCCATGCCAATAAGAACATGCTTCAAATGTATGTAATCATGATTGAATGTGTATATATAAATAAATAATTTAGCATTAAATATTAATTTCAAGTATTTTCTTATAGAAAAGAAAACAAAATAGAACTCATTTAGCACATAAAATGGGACGACAAAGAAGAAAATGGTTGATATCAAAGTTTGTGAGTAATTGTTTATACTTCTTTATAACAACCCAAGTTTCATTTCTTTTATATTTTAAGTTTTTTTACAACAATGCTCCTTGAATGTCTTCAAATAGGTGCTAAAATAAAAAGAAGAGACATCAAAAGAATTGATTGACATTGGGTTAAATATGGGTTTTGATTATATGTTGGAATATCAAAAATTAATTGTGGAATTTGTAAGTATCTATGTTGTTTTACTTTTTTGAGTTTATAATTAATAGAACAAAAAAATCATTTATATTAAATCTATGAGTTATAATGGGGTATAAAACTTGCAGGAAACAGAGTATGGAACTATGCCAACATGAAAGTTGTTGCAACAAGGCATAGTTCATGGGTCATTTCTTGCTATGGTACATTTCTATTCGATTTACATTTATGTATATTATATATTTCATTTTTCATTACTCTCACCAATGTAGATACACTCATTACAATTTATTTTTATGTTTGCATATGGAACAATATCAAGAAGATGAAAACAATTGATGCAATCAATAAAAAATTCATAAAAAATAACCCAAATCATGGAAGTAACTCGAGCACTAACAATAGTTGCGGCAAGGAATGATGAACTATTTGGATATCAATGCAATTTGTTGTATTTTTTGAAATAATTATCTATGAAAATCAGACATTTTGTTGAATGTAATGGACATAGTGTCCCAATTGAAAGATCAGGGGTTACCAAGAACTATCCCTTTTTGTATGATAAACTGTCTCTTATTGATATATAATAAAATAAATTTTAATTTATTCTATTGAGTTGTTCAATGTCACTATGAAATTTTTCACCACTCTTTAAATATATGGATGATTAAATATTATAATGAAGAGAAGTGAAATTTGATAATATAACAAATTAATCCAAACATCTTATACAAATACACTAATCAAAATTTAATTTATATGAATATTGTTATAAGATATATGTTTATTTTTCGATGAATAACAAATTTTAAAAATCACAATAATTGTAGTGTCACAGGTGGATGTTTCTAAAAAAGATAAAACCTCATAAAAAACTCGTGTGTCAATAACATAAACACGCATCAGTGCATTATGCTATCTAAAAGCACCATTAGGACATTTTTTTTACATGGTTAGTGCCTTTTCTAAAATGACAACACCAAGGCGTTAGATTATTCAAGCACCAACATTTTTTGTATGTAACACCCCGGTGCACTATAATTATTAAAACACCAATGTTTTCATAAAACTAATGCTCTGATCCTACAAAATATTATTTCCATCCCCGGTCCATTATTTAAATTAATAACATTGACTCTTTTATATCAATAGCATACTGGTGCTTTTATACAAATCATAAGCATTGAAGTTGTGAGTTTAAATCAAAACCTCGGTTACAATATGTTTTTGCCTTCCGTGGTGTCGTTCCAGAAAAGAATGCACCAGGGCATTTTTTTAATATATATACACAACAAGCGGTATACATTTCGTTCACGCACCAATGTTCTTTGTATTCAACGCCTCAACACTTTTTGTTATGTATATAGCTCTAAAGCTTTCATATATTTAGCGCACCAGTGTTATTTTCCCATGAAGCGCACCGATAAAAAAGAATCCACTAAAACCTATAGCCACCCATATTTTTTCATTTGTGATGAAGTTCTGTTATAATCTTTGCTACCAAAAACATATCTTTTAGTAGAGGTTTTTTTGACAAATTTTGGAAAAAATATAACAAGTTTTTATTATTTATTAATTTTTAATTTATTTCAATTAAAATGACATTATTGTTTTTTTATTATTATTTTTAATTTAATATACATTTTTCAAATACTACCACCATCTTCTCTATTACCTAAACTAATATTATCACCTCTTAGCAACTAAAATATCAAATGCTTAGTCAAAGTTTTAAATAAATGTAAGATTGTCCTCTTTTTTCTTATGTTGAATGACTTATTATTCCATAAAGCTTGGAATTCTAGATAGTTTTTACTTTTTATATCCCTTCGGAAGTTTAATTCCCCCAAGGTGACTTCCATCCTCAACCCCTCCCAATAAGGTTTGAACCTGCAATTTAGTGGGGATTAAAACCAATATGAATCAACTATTTTACATGTCATGGGTTAAATTTTTAAATTTTTATCATAATCTTCGGCAGGTAACGTGATTTAGTATCTATATGAATTGGAAATTTTAATCTATTTAAGAAATCAATATGGAAAATACAATACAATGATTACATTCTTTATAATTTTATTGCCTTTGTAAGCTTGGTGGGACTACATCTTCATCATATCCAATATATCACCCCGATCTGGGATTTGAACCAATGACTTCATATCAAGGATTGTTTTAACAGAGTACTCGATCATTGTCTATCCGAGACCCTGTAGAAAAAATTCTATATAATTTTGATTTATAAGTGATATTTTATATTTTTTAATAATTATTAAACCTAGCATAGTTTTATCATAATTTTTTTTTAATTGGTGATTATATGGTGAATTTATATAATTTTGATTTTTTTAATTTTCTTTCTAAATGTACATGGATTTGAAATTTAGGTGTACTAAAAAACATTTTATATATAAAAATAATAATATTAAAATAAAATTTAAAATATTGATTTCATATTTTATTTTATTTATTTTTTTATTAATTTGTATTTCCTCAAAAAAATCAGCACTCAATCTGCCACAAGGGAAACTTGATCACCTACATGTATTAATGTTTGAGAAAAGTCCATCAATTGCTAAAAGAAAATGGGGCTACATACCACAAAAATGCATATATAAAGACTACATGAACATATAATAGAGATCATGAATCTAATGGCATGACATGAATAGAATCCTTGGCATCGGAACCTGGAGGAGATGGCGATTTTTCCTCAATTTGAAGGTGGCTCTCCAAGTAAGCTATTATGGCATTCAAACTCTCTAGGAGCAAAAATTGATATGTCATGACACATTTGATATTTTCCAGGGAAGTAAACATGTTATATTTCTCCCGTTGCTTATTTTGGAGAGCTCTCCCCCAAAGAGTTTTGAGCTTCCAACGGAGAGTGATAGAGTTGAGGTATTATTGTTTACTTCCCTTGGTGTAATCAGGGTTGGGAACCCATTAAGAAATCTCCTCACTAATATAAGAATTAGAAAAATCGTGATAGTTAGCAATGGTTGACTCAAGTTGGTGGATTTCAACATGAGTTTTAGAAGGGGTAGCTAAATTGTATGTGGAAAAAACTTCATTTTCTTAAGCGTGGGGGAGAGATCTTCCTTGAGGACCATGACCTCCCTTGCCTCAACGGCTATGCATGAGCTACCAAGTAATATTGCTTTGGAGAGATATGAAACAAATCTATAGAGTAAAGAACCAAAGGTCAAAGAAGAGAGCCAAAGGCGAGGAAGGTTTTGCACCAAATTCAACCAAAGAATCGACTGATACTGGCACAAATAAAACCAATGAAGGGAGGATAGAGTAAAGAATGACGAGGCCATAGGTGTCTTTCTGGAACAATGTAGATGGAATTGAATGTTTTGAGCCACTAGTGCTAAAACCCATCCCTAAAGAGATCTAACAAATAATTGGGACTCATAATAAATATAAGATTGACACAAGAATGCTCAATATTCAGACTAGAAGGCTTAGATGTTACCCCAATGTTTTTTACCTTTGAAAGTTGGTGTCCTTTGTCACCTTGTCGTCCTACTTTGGACATCGAAACAACCATCATGTAGCATCATTCACCTTCTCTCTCAGTGCTTATTGAACGATAAGCCACTCAAGACTTGACTTTCCCACTAACTCGACACCATACACCATCATCGGCTAACCTTGAAGTCGAACCTCCTCACCTCTAGGGTTTGGGACAAACAAAATCCCTGCTAGAAGGTTCAAACGAGTTTGTAGAAGAATAGCAAGGATTCCATGCTTTGACTTCTCAACATAATGTTGCTCTAGATATCCCACTTGTAGTGAGAAATAAGCAAGAAACCAATTAAAAGACATAGCAACTCAAATTCAAAGATAGTGAATGATCTAGAGAAAGAGCAAGCCATATGCATAACTTTTCCAATTGAGAGATCACATACTTTTGCATGAAAAAGGGTGGCCTAGCTAAAGTAAGAATTTCAAAATAAACCCACCAATCAAATTTAATAGTTTTGACACCTTTTCCACCAATCTTCTTAATTTCAAATTTTTTTTTTTTTTAAATAATTTTATGATTTTTTAAACTGAAAATCACCTAGTTATCTAAATCCATCCTAGCCATAGCCAGCCCCCCTTACTTGCAATAGGTAATGGTGGAATGGCAGGCACGTCCGGAAAATACCCGCTGGCCGCCATTTTATAGCTTTTTTAATGGCAAAGATTGCGGCGAGCCTTAATAAACAATAACTTTTTAATTTTTAAAAATTATATTAAAAAAAAAAAAAAAACAAATATTCACATAAATTAATAAATTAAATTATTATATTATTTATATATATATATAATATTATTATATAATATTTAATTGTTTTTGTTAATTTTAGGTCAAGAATTTGATAAAAAATTTAAAAAAAATTAAAATCTTACTGTACAATTAAAATGTTAAATCTTTATTTATGCGTTCAAAAATATATGTTAAATTAAAAATTTTTATATTACCAAATTTAAAAAAATACAGTAAAAAAAACCATATATATACACTAACTCAATAAAATAAACTATATTTCAAAATTATTTATACTGATTACATATATCTTGACCGTTTGCAAATTGTCAAACAAACAAACTTTTCTATTTTGCCACACTCAATAGGCCTGGATTTTGACGGCGCCCTCTTTATTTCCCACAACTAAAGCATTAATGTAAGAAATAAACATCGCGCCGTCGGAATCTGGGTCTATTGAGCCTGGAAAATAGAAAAGTTTGTTTGCTTGACAATTTGCAAACTGTTGATTTGTGAAAATTAAAAATGAGGGAAGAGATATTATCCTACCGTTTTTTATTATATGAATAAGAAAACTTCAAAACACGCATTGTGAAGGTACTTAGTCTTTTCACGCATATACCGTCCTCTATACATTTGAAAGAGCGAAAATTTTGTATATTGGAAATGATGGGTATATATATCTCGTCTCGAGATCGAGTCAAAAGTTATGCAGAAATAGAGCGCTGGGAGAGATAAGAGTCAAAACTTGTACAAAAATAGAACGCTAGCACTGATTAGATGGCACCGACGGTTTCCAGTTTCCATCCGGCAGAAATATCTCCGTCAAATAACATGCTTTGGCTGACGAAATCTCTACCTATACAATCTTGCAGTTCGCTGGCTGGCATCCAGGCATCCTCGTACAATGCAAATTGTTGATAGCTTTCGAAATCGTCCTCCAAGTGCCAGTTTTCAGCGAGGGATTTAACATCCATGCTCTCCAACAAACCATCCATTGTTCTCTTTGGAGATTGACAGATTTCGTCGTTCAAGTCCAGAATGGGGTTCGGCGGAATGCCGGGCTCGCCTTGTGAAGCGTGCCAGGGATAACAGATATCATCCCCCAAGTCCGAATCTTGGGTTCGGTCTGGATCGTCCCTAGAAGCATTGTGGGTTGCCCAATTATACCCCGAGTTGGAGATGTGATGAGAAGTGGAAGATGTCGCCGCGATCTCTTCCTCCAGGCTTTTCATGACTTTGTTTACCAGCTCCTCACTAGGAGCGCAATCATCGTCATCATCTTCTGATAACGTTTTGTCTAATTGCAGTAAATGAAGAAATTGGTCTGTTTCTTCGCTGCAGAAACGTTTCGGGTACCCGGCATCAAAGGAGTCCAGCAGAGCCTGGGGCTCACGACCTCGTTTTCTGAGTGTCTCAGACATTATCGAGAGATGGCCCGGAGATCCTAACACGGAAGACGACGGTTGTGAAGAGACAAGAAAAGGATGATACTCAAACTGCAGCGGAGAACTGGTCTTCTTGCTATTATTGTCTGAGATGGGTAGCAAAGCGATTATGAGAAAAGCGGAAAGGGGAATTGGCTACATATAACTAAGGCAAGGCAACGCAAGGCAAATCATATATATAAGGAAACCCAGAGGATTTGGTGGAAGAGGGAACAGTCAGGGATGGGAGGGGGATTTGAATGATGGTCTGGAAGATTTCAGACGGCAGGTCTGGCTTTTTGTCTGCCATCTCTGGCCGCTTTAAATATTGCTAAAGGGTTTGCTTCACGACAAAGTTATCAAATTTTCAATTGATCCGTTTCAAGAAAGCTCGTTGTCAATCAATCCGTTTCAACTTTCAACAAAGTTGGTTGTGGAACAGATTCCACGTCATCATGACAGTAAGAGATTTATAGCCACTTTTGAACCCTAATTTACTCCGGCCCCGGGCGCCGTGCCAGGCTAGGTACGAGCTTGCATAGGTATGCATTAGATGAATGGTCACCGGCAGAAACCCGCAGGGCAACATTATCTTTCAACATGCTTAAAGCTTAATGGGATCAATTCAATTTATTCTTTTCAAATTTGATGAGTATTTTTGTGACGCTGGAATTGAAGGTTATTATTTGGGAACTTTGACCATTAAGTCTTATGGACGGGTGCGGTACACCTGAAGAATGTCTTTGCTATTTGAAATTTTAGGAATTTAAAAATAATTAAAAAAAAAGAGTTTACTCCTATTTTAATTTCCCTGCCCACTGACAACTTATTTTTTGTTTTTCACATTTGTGTTATATAATGCTAATCCATATTTAAAATGTGTGATAATCCATCAGAAAATAACGTGTAATGAGAGTTAATTATAAAATTAAAAAAATCATAGGAATGATGCATGATTTGAATTTTATTTTCTAAATAATTGTGAAATACAAAAAATTATCATATAATTTTTTATAAATTATATTATTCTTAATTATTTAAAAACATATAAAAATTAAATACGAAAACAATTTAAAAATATTATTATTATAAGATATAAATTTTAATAAACTTCAAATCTATTATTTTAATAATATATATATTTTATTAATTATTATATTGTTACACTATACAGCTCCACGAAGAATACTACGACTTCACAAGTTGTAATTAGATTTCTTAACCGGCTTTGCCTTTGTAAATTAAACAGTAACATGAAAAAGATAATGAGCATCTGCCACTATATAATAATTATATTTTACAAAAACATCAAGAACATCTTCCACCATATAATAATTATTTTTCACCAGTAAACTGTAGGCATTAGTTTTATGATAGAATCAACGGTGGGGGGTCGAACTGTTTTGTAAACTAGGTGGGAAGGATAAAATTTGGAGAACAAAGTAGTGGGAAAGATGCAGTTGTTTATAATGAGATTTTTTGAAAGTTTTTTTTATGGTTTTTTCCGGTCAAAATCTGGCAGTAATTTTTTCGAATCTCAAGTTTGATAGCTAGTTTCTTCACAATTAAAGCGTCCCAGGGGTTTTTCAGGGTGCTGAATCTAAATATACAGTTAAAAAATCATTTTAACTGCAACACATCAAGATTTAACGTCAATTTCTTCCACCAAATTTAGTCACTTGAATCTCCAAAAAATCACATTATAAACAACTCAAAAAAAATACCTATTCAGAATTCGGCAGGCGTACAAGTTAACCTACCCCACATTTCCACCAATCGAGTATGTAACCACAAACTCAAACCAGAGGCAATCCCATTGCTGACACACTATCTAGTCAAATAAAGTGGGAGCACATGGAATAGTTGCCCACTTCGTCATCACAGCGACAACTACTATATCAATGAGACCTACCATCTACCAATGGGCCATGACTCATGAATCACCAGCGAGATGGTATGTGGTGTTAGCGACAATACCGACCATCCGAACTGAAATAAATCATCATCTGACAGTAGCCTCGGTGGCGGAGCAGAAGCTGGCGCGTCGGTAGACATCGTGAGACGCAAACTTTATCAAGATGATGTGATAGACAGCGTGGCGGCTACTATCGAGACAAAGAGAGTCGTAAATCGGCGGGAGAGTGTATGGGTATCAACGTAAAAGCGGGTGGGAATCAAATGGTAACAGCTAACAATACCATCTATATAAAACAAACGGTCATTAAATACTTTATCAAATCTTGCGAATGGACTAGTACCACAGATTCGAACTGGAAGCAAAAAGTGGAAACTCTTATTTTCAACTCTATAGAAAAGTAAATGCCTTATGACATGCGAAGTTAATAGCGCGCATGTGAATCTAGATAGCAGCGTGGAGAGAGAGGGCGAGGGCTATTTGCCTCGTATGTTAGAGTGCATTTACTTTTCTATAGAATTGGAAATAAAAGTCTTCCCAAAAAATTATAGTTAAATAATGAGTTGTTTTTAGTGTGATGTAGTATTAATTCTAATATCATTCTTTTACCATTACTTTTTATTTTAAATTATTAAACTTCAATTTGAATTTGAATGGTGTCTCTTTAATTATTTTTTATAGCTTTAATTTTCAAAGGATTCTTATTTTTAATTACTTTTTATATTTTTCTCATTCATTATTTAATAATCTTAACTATTATAATTAATTTCTATTAAAAATTTTAATCCTCCTAAGGTTATTTTATAATTATTATTAATTTTATATTTAAATTTATGATTGTGATAAATACAATTTTTATTAACTTTGTAATTAATATAAATAAATTTACAATTATTACTAAAATTAAATAATATGGAATATTTAATTATATACTTTATGTAAATTTAAGAATTCATATGTTACTTAATTTAATATGTTTTAAACTAACTTTCCTAACTATTATCTAATAAAATTAAACCCTTTAAAATTTATATAATGAATAACTTATTATGTGTTAAATAATTATGAAATCTGTAACTTAGCTTGTTATTTATTGATATATTACCTAGTTTCATTTGATAACTTAACTAACTTTCAATTAACTAACTAAATATAATAATAATATAACTAACTTTTAATTTAATAATAATATAACTAACTTACTATTACTATTGATTTAATAATTATTTAAATCTATAACTTTAGCTTGTTTATTTATTTAATATATTACCTAGTTTTATTTGATACTTAACTAACTTTCAATTAACTAACTAAATATTTATATATGTGATTAATTCCTATTGATTAATTTTTAATTAAACATAGTTATGCTCTCCTATCCCTGTCCCTTGGTCCAATCCGACTAGCGGTTTCCCAGTCAAATATAATTGTTAGCCGGTCTAGCCTACCAGTTCAATATAGCCAAATATATCCATTAGATGTTTTGCTTTGACTATTTAACATACAACCTAGATTTGATTCTTCAACATGTCCCGATGAACCACACTGGTTGATTCAAAACGGGTCTACAAATGAAATATCATGTGATTTATGCAGAAAAACTTTTTCTCATACAATTTTAACTTAAATTGGTTAAATTTGAATTTTGATTAAAAACTTGTTCTATTTGTCGATTTATTTTTATTTTAATATTCTTTACAAATTTGACATTGACCAGAATTATTCTTTACATTTTACGTTAACATATATTTAATTCTTTTTATCCTAACCGATACTTAATTCTTGTTATCATATTAATTGGCTCTTCTACACTCTTTTACTCACATCAACTCTTTCGTCGTTGATGATGGATGGATGGAGTAACCATCCGATCATGAATCCATTACACAGTTGGAAATATCCAACAATATGAATAACTATGGAAGCCTTCAATCACTTATAAAATGTCTTATCTTTTCAATTATCTAAAATATTTTTATTATTATAAAATTGAATTAGGCATTTTGAAAACATAAGGGGTCGGCTAAAATGGTGATCACCTTGATAATGAAGAGCTATGTTCCATGAGATTCCAAGTTCAAAAATCCCTATGAATAACCAACAAAAAAAAAAGATATTAAGCATTTTGATTTTTTTTGAGATTCTTGAATTATACATATTTCACAATTCATTTAACATTCCAACAAATCTTTGGGATGTTGTCTTTGAAGAGATAGAAATTCAAAGTTCATGATCTTGATAATCTCCTTAGTCACTTGGAGAAGCAACCAAAAAAAAAAAAAACAATTCTTTAGAGAAAATTTAATTTGATTAAGAATGACTTTTAGCCCCCCGTGTGAATATCCATGAGTTAGATAGCTCTTCTTTTGATTATATTTTTTCAACACCAGAGATTTATAAAAGTAACTTCACCACATGGACAACATAACAGACAAAAATGGTTCACAAAAGTATTAAAAGATGTTTACAAAGATGAACAAAATAAAATAGGGACTAACGATTCAACTAATTTGAATTTTTCCTTAATCGCTTATGATTCCAATGAACCAACAATTCTTGCAAAATAAATGAAGCATAAAGAATGGAAATAATCCATGATGGATGAATATGATTCATAATTGCAAATGGAACATGAAAACTTGTTAATTTTCCAACAAATGTTAAACCCATTGACTACCAATGGGTTTACAAAATGAAATACCAAGAAAAGATGAAGTTAATAAGTACAAACCAAGAGTTGTGGCTAAAGGTTTTTCTATAAAAGAATGGATTGACTATGAAGAAACATTTTGCCCAAGAACAAAGTGAAACACAATCAGGATGGTGATATATTTAGCTACACAATATGGTTGGACGATCCATCAAATGGAAGTAAAAGGTGTCTTTCTTAATGGTGATTTGAAAGAACAAGTATATATGACTCAACCCCTAATATTTGAATTTGAAGGGTAGGGACATAAAGTTTGTAAATTAAACAAAGCTTTATATGAATTGAATAAGGCACCCACGGCATGTTATGCCAAAATAAATGAACACCTAAGGCATATTTGTTCTCATCACAGTGAGACTTATGATACTCTACATTTCAGGATGAAAGGTCAAAACTTGATTATCATTGTTCTCTATCTTGATAACTTAATCATTATAAAAAATCATAAGAATCACATTAGGCAAGTGAAATGGGAACTTCAAAAGGGATTCAAAATGATAGAATTGGGCACACCTTAGCACTATCTTGAAACAAAAGTTTCAAAACAATGTAATCAAATCTTCTATAGCCAAGTAAACTATTCTACAAAATTGTTGATTAAGTTTGATATTAAAAATTGTAAACCCTCTCTTACTGTTATAAAGCAAGACTTAAAATTTTTAGAATTTGAACGGGGAGAATTAGTGAACAACACAAGCTATAAATAGTTAATTGAAAACCATATCTACTTGAAAAGAACTAATCTATATTTGTGATAGGCAGTCAAAATTATTTCCAACTTCATACAGGAACCTAGAGAAAGTCAACAGAATGCAACGAAAGGGCCATTAGGCACATGCACGGAGCGAAGGATTTTGAGATTCTTTATATAAAAATAGAAGATGTATACTAGTTTCATATTTAAATGCAAACCTTGTAGGTGATATTGATGATATAATATCAACATTAGGTTATTTAGTGAATATGTGTTTAGGAACAGCCTCTTGGAGTTGTTAAAAGCGGGAAACAATGGAAAATTCTTTAGCAGAGACAAGATACATTTCAGCATTGAAGGTAGAATGTGAAATTGTCTGACTACATAAAAATTTTCAAGATCTTGATACTATTAAAAAAAACCAATTTCATTTTTTATTGATAATCAATCAACAATAGAAATAACAAAGAATCTAGTATTTCATAAGAATATCAAGCACATTGACGCTACGTATCACTTGATCAAAACACCCATAAAAAACACCATCATCGAGCCAAAATATTGTCCATCCGAGGATGAAACTTTAGACATTTTCACCAAGCCATTATGAAAAATAAAATTCAACAATTTTAGCATAGAAATTGACATTTGTAGAAACATTAGAGAAATTTTGAGGTCTAAAATGGGTCTCAAAACAAAAATGTACAACCAAAATCAACTTTATGAGAACCAATATGATTTAAGATGATGATGTCAACCATGGGGGATGATTCACCAATTTTGGAGTAAAAAAAGTAAAAATATTAAAAGATAAATAAATAAATAAATAACTACTTTTTCAACTTATCTCCCTATGGTTTTACTCAAATTTCAAGCAAGATCACTCATTGGATATGAAATTTAATTCTTCATCCAAGAAGTACCCATGTTGCATACTTTCAATAGACCCTTGATCTAAACTTAAACAAGAACACAACAAATTGAAGATGTAACCATAAATAGAGAGATGTAGCATGAATAACAATTCATTTCATTAATATCATATATTAAAATATGCTTACAAATAGACTGGAAATAAACTGGCTTGGGTGATGGTAGCTTATCTCTAAAAAGAGATGTGACGGCTACATGACTCTAAAATGTGTTACAATGAGGCTCAAAGGCCTATTTATTATTGAGAAACAATGGAAATCCCCAAATATCAAGAAACCTAACACTAGGAGATGAAATACCAAAACCATGGGTCCTATTTGGGTAAATTGGTACATCAACTTATTGGGGTCGTAATTTTAGCATACGGTCTTCATTTGATGCGCACAATATCTTGTAATAAATATCTATCCAAGGACTACAACTTTTAAATGAAAACATCAATTAAAGTCTTGGGTTTGCCCAATTTTCCCAAAAACGTTGTTTAGGGCCTCTAAATGACTCTGGCAGTTCAAGACCTGAAAGCTTACCAAAAATAGTAAATTGTGCTACAATTAAGGAGACAGAGAAACTGAAAGAGACAATGTTGGGGGTCCAAGTGGAATAGGTGGTTGGCCACCAATATCCACTTGGATCAATCCTGCCCCCTTAGGAAGCAATGGTCCCCATTGCATTAAGTGCCTCCATGAGATGGGGAAACTTCTGCTAAACTTGGTCCTTGTTGAGCCAGTTGCCCTGGTGAGTAGTTGGTCAGCTTTGACAACCTAATATAGTTGGATCTTCTACTAGTGAATGTTATTGATCTGTTTCCATGATCTGATCATTTGTGGTCTGTTCCATGCAGTATGGGTTTAACTTTGTTGTTGTGAGTTTTTCTGCAATGGCTGATGTATCGAGTAATGGTGGGAAGTATGGTCGAAGGAAGACCATATTGAACATTGGGGTGTAGGAAAAGAAATGGAGAAATGTTGAGCTCAAAATAATTGTCTCCCACAACCTTGGTAATGGTGTAAGGCCCATATTGGAGTGAGAATAGTTTGCGGTGGGGTCTAATGCGACATTCCTTATGCAAATGTAACCCAACTTTCTCACCTACCTAGAACTTGTGCAGAACCCAATATTGATCATGGCACTGCTTGTACTTATCATTGTTTCTATCTAATATTTGATGGACCTGGTGGTAGGTGTGTTGAATGCTCTTAATGAATCTATTAGCCCTATCGGCTTCAGACTCGATGTGAGTTGAATCTGCCTTAGCTTCAAATGGTATGGCCACATTAATGGGACACAATGGATGAAATACCAACCCTACCTAAAAGGGTTTGTGGCCCACTGAGCTGTGGAGAGATCTGTTGTAGCTGTACTGGACATAGGGGAGGCTTTCATCCCACGCGTGTGGATTCTTGGAGTTATACATGCGTATAATGAGTATGATCATAATGTTAATGACCTTGTTTGGCCATTAGTTTGGGGATGGAAAGACGTGGACTCAGTAAGTTTGGTATCCAACATTGACTAGAGACCTTACCGAAATGAACTTAGAATCTATTGTCCTGATCTGAAATAATGGACTGTGGGATCCGAAAGTGTACCCACACTCACTCAAAGAAGAGCTTAGCAGTGGCCTTTACTGTGATACTCTTCTTACAGACTGCCATAATGGCCATCTTAGAGAATCTATCAATGACCATGAAAATGCAGTCGCGAAATGTAGTTTGTGGAGATAGATTCCCAAGGTTGACTAGGAGTAGGTAGAGGATTATATAGGTCTTGATTTTGATGATTTTCTTGGCCCTAGCATAGGCAATGTAGGACTTAATGTACCTCCCAACATGATGATGAAGGTTTGACCAATAAAAATACTTCTACAGTACTGCCACTATTTTCTCTACTCCAAAATGTCTAGCTACCCAACAGTAGTGCACCTCCTAAATCATCTTGGCACACTCGCTTGAAGGAACATAAATGTGTCCCAGGTGGCCTAACAATGCATCCTAGAGGTGAAAATTTGGAACTTCCTTACAGGCTTCCAGGATTGTATGGTATGCGTTGTCAAATTTTGGATTTCTCTTGTAAAGATGTAGCCACCCTAAAGTCTCATGCCCACAAGAGTCGAGCACCGTGATCAGTGCCATGACTGGTTGTGAGCTGAGGCATTCTTCAACATTATTGGTGTTTGCCTTCTTGTTCTTAATGTTCATATGGAATTGTTATAGTTATGTGGACCATTTCTGATGTTGATCGTTCTACAACTTCCCTTTTGTCTGTATAAATTGTAGGAGTCAGTGATCTATGTGAATGACCGTTTCCTTCCCTAGAATGCAATGCTTCCATTGGTGGCAGGCTTGCACAATGGAAAACATTTCTTTGTCATAGGTGGGATACTTTCAGACTGTGTCTAAAAGTGTGTCATTGTTGTAAGCCATTGGATGCCCTTGTTGAGTAAGAACTACACCAATAGCATAGTTGGATGCATCTGTCTCAATCTCAAATAGTTGTTGTAGGTCTAGTAATATAAGCATTGGTGCAGAACATAGGCACTCCTTCAACTTAGCAAACATATTCTGTTGAGTTTCAGACCAAAAGAACTTTCCTTTCTCTTTTCCTTTCGTGACTTGACTTAAAGGCCAAGTGATATGAGAGAACCCCAACACAAACCTCTGATAGAAATTCACAAGGCCTATAAAGCTACAAAGATTTGTTAGAGTGGTTGGGGCTAGCCAATCCTAAATGACTTGTATCTTGGTTGGTCCACATGCACACCCTCCTCATTAATGATGTACTCCATATATTGAACTTGGGTCATGCCAAAAGTGCATTTCTCCATATTCACACACAACTTGTGTTGTTGCATGGTGTTGAGGGCTTGATGAATATGGTGGAGGTGCTCTTCCCAAATGTGGATGAAGATGAAGATGTCATCTAAATACACCACCACAAATGAATTGGTGAAGGGTCACAATATGTCGTCCATGAAGTAGAACCCCTAATGTGAATCATAAGGAAAACAAATTCCCGATATGTGAAATGATCTTATTGCATTGCTTTGCAAAGATTAAAGAGATAGTGGTAGGTAGGGCTACCTCTAGTATCCTGTACAATGTATTTCCCAAAGTAATAATTACAGAGCAAGGTCTAGATTCATATACAACATTTCACTTTCATAATTATGGTTTTCCTAATAATACATCACAAACTTCAAGAGGAGCAACATCACATAGTACCTCATACATAAAGGGCTTAATGTTGTAGGGAAGGTGACACTACTAGCTAATGTAGAGATATTGTCCTTAGTGAAGCCACCCGAAGGTGTATGACTGCGGAGGTGTTGTAGTGGCTAGACCCATCAACTTCATGGCCTTTGCTGAAATGAAGTTCTTTTGGCTCTCGCTGTCGACAATGAACTGCAGTGGAGAACCCTTCACCCACATTTGTGAGTGGAAGAGGCATTCCCCCTCCTCTGGATATTCAAGCTCATTATTTTGGAACTTTTTGGTGGCCACAGTGACACCAGGCTCCACGTAAATGATCTTCTTCACTTTGCCATTCCCCTTGTCGGGTTTTGACTCTAAGTCAAAACATGCATCAGATTTGGAAGCCTTCAAATCGATCACCATGACTACTTGACCCAACACTCACTTTTGTTTTGAGTGGAGCTCTTATGGAACTAACACCATTTTCCCATGTCCTTCTTTTTCTTTGAGGTGTTTTATTTTCTTGCAGCTTTGGTGAGTTTCCCTGGGTCACTCCACCTTGGCTTTGTCCTTTGCTTTACAGTTTCGGGGCGCCTTTCCGTTCCTTCGGATTTGCAAATCTAAAGTCTTGCTTCTTCTTTTTAAACTTCTACTCAATCTAGACATTGTATCGATACGTCCTACCGAGTGAGGAGATGTCCAGGAGCTCCATATCGTCTTGGATGTATCTATGTAGACAGTTGCAGTACTTGAGTACCAAATGTTGCTAAGAATCCTTGATACCCAACTTCGTGCGAAGGGTATGAAAAATATTGGTAAACTCCGATATATATTTGTACTTTCCCTACCGCATCATGGTCCACTTTATGTATTTATCCTGATAGCTCCCGACAGGGTAGCACTGCTCTGTGATGCAGCATAAATAACACCTCATTTCATTAATATCATATACTGAAGTATGCTTACAAATAGACTGGAAATAAACTATCTTGGTCGTGGCATCTTATCTCTGAGAAGAGATGTAGTGGCTACATGCCTCTAAACTATGTTACAATGAGGCTCTAAAGCCTATTTATTATTGAGAAACAATGGAAAACCTTAAATATCCAAAAACCTAACCCTAAGAGATTATGGGCCCTATTTGGGTAAATTGGTACATTAACTTCCCGGGGTCATAACTTTAGCAGACGATCTCCATTTGATGCACACAATACCTCGTTAGAAATATCTATCTCAGGACTACAACTATAAAATGCAAACATCAATTAGAACATTAGGATTTCTTAGTTTTCCCAAAGAACATTATTTAGGTCCTTGAAACGACTCTGGAAGTTTAGGACCTGAAAAACTGCTAAAAATAGTAAATTTTGCTATAATTAAGGAAATTGAAAGAGACCGTGTTGGGGGTCCAAGTGGAATAGGTGGGTGGCCACCAATATCCACCTGGATCAACCCTGCTACATGAAAAATGAGAAATGCATGAAAAAATATGATTGCAATAATGTTTTTCCATGTATTTCTCATTTTTCGTGTAGCAAGGTCTATCGAAAGTATGCAACATGGGTACTCCTTGGATGAGGAATTAAATTATGCATTCAATGAGTGATTTCGCTCAAAATTTAAGTAAAACCGTAGGGAGATAAGTTGAAAATGCAAGCTAAAAAAGTGGTTTTTTATTTTTTCCCTTTAAAATTTGATGATGTCATCTAATCTTATTTTAATATTTTCACTATTAGTTTATAATATTCCTTAGAAGGCCCATTTGATACCTCAAAATTTCTCTAATGTAAACTACATGATTAAAGGGGGAATCTTTGCCTCATAATCCTAAAGTACATTTAGTTAGTTATTTTTCCTAGAACAGTAAAGATATTCTCGATATGTATTTTTCCTAAAAACATTTAAGTTATTCTAGAATTGTTGTATTTTATAGAAGATATATAGTCCTTTTCATATCCTTGCCACGGTGATCATCTTTTAGTTGTTGATTAGAGACACATGGCATTCTAGATGATGGTAGAGAGGTTATATATATGTTATCCCTCTTAGCCTTTAACTAAGTTTTCTCTTTGATCAATAAAATTACATGTCCAAGGGCGGTTTTTCTAAATCCATCATCCTAGCATAGATTCTTTTATGGATTCTCGGGGTTTTTGGTAAAATTTATTAAAGTATTTCTTAGCTCCATCAATCCAAATGTTCATTGACTTTTCAGTTATTGATATATATTTATTAGCATAAGTGTATTGAGTTTTTCATGGATATTTTCATGTTTTATGGGATGAGAGTCTACATATTGCATTCCTATGTCAATTCTTCCCATTTAATTTATCTTTCTAAAATTCTCAATACCTAATGAAAGTCTAAACCCTCAAAGGTTTTTATATTGAAGGGTTATTTTTTGAAAATTTGATATGAGGTATGATAATATTTTCACAAGGATTGTAGAAGGAATTTAAGTCAATGACCAAATACTCCTTAAAGGAGAGAGAGAAACGAATGAATTGAAACTTTAGTTACTGAAGTGAGTACCAACTCTCAATGTCAAAGGATCACACAACCAATAAATAGTCGACTTATCCCACCAACAATTGTAGGAGTTCCTCCTCTACTCAGGAAAAAATAGGACCTGAATAAGAGTGGATAAGAGAATGATGAAGGACATGTTGGAGGAGGTGATGAAGATGAAACCATTATTGTCATCTAGAAAACATGTATAGTAACATAGTCCAAACTATGAATAAAAATCAAAGAAAAAAATTCACAAAACTTTGGAGGGTCAAGAGACATTTTTGACATGGAAGTAGGAAGTCCTGCTATACCTAAATTTCGTAGAATTGAGAATTTTTTAAATCTGGGGGATAACGGAACAATTAACTCAAGAATAACAAAATATTTTTGATGAACTATTAATAATGCACATTTCCCGACCTAATATAGGGAAAATGATGTTGTAGATAGAAAAGATACATGTGGAAAATATGAAAACAATTCAAAAGTGGAATTTTGAAGTGGATGTTTCTGGAGTTGGACCCTCTAGAATCCTATATTACATTGCTCATCCTATTTTAGAGAAGGAGCTTTAAAGTGTTAAGTTTAAAAAAAGGATAAATGAGTTAGAGGAGACAGCAAGTCCTAAGACTTTGATTATAGAACCATTAGATATTGTTGATTTAGATCAAATGCCTCAAAAAACCACAAGGACATCAACATTGATAAATAAAGATGCTAAATCACCTAGTGAATTGAGATTGTGTTGCAGAAAACATTAATAAGAAACAACCCATTATTTCAAAATCTTGGGATACTAGCTCAAATATGAGGAATATGTCACAAAATATTTCTAGCTTTATGGAGTGTTTGTAGAAAGATTTGGGACATGATGAACATTTTATAAAAATGATTTATGTGCTTCCATTACTCAAGTTATGTAATTTCATTACTCAATTATATATTTTAAGAGGTTTAGATAGAAATCAATAGGGTTTACCCTCAAACAAAATGATAAACTAGGTAAACGTAGTATAGTCAACAAGGATAAAAATGCTAAAAGAATGAATTGATAGCCATATGAGGATCAATTATAAAAGAAGTATTGAATCTGTAAAAGAACTTAAAGTTGTTGAAGATCTTGAGATGCCATAATTAATAAGAGAATATGCATTTATAATGAATGAAAAATTGAATGTGATTAAAACTTCATGGTTAATGAGTTTGATAGTCTCACTAATTTTCCAAAGGAATAAATTAAAAGGTTGTTAGATAAATTTTTCAATGATGATGAAGAATACATGGAATTAGTGGAGTAGTTGTCCTTTGAATTGAAAGAAATTGAAGAAAAAATATTTTCACTCTAGATTAAACAAGATCATGGTCACTCAAGAAGTACTACACAATTTCAAAATATGGAGGAGAAAGGGGATGGTTATCAAGATCGATATATCAATAGCATGTGACCAAATGTGTTAGTGTTACACTAGGATTTTTCTTACACACATGCGATTCAAATTTCCCTTCGTAAATTGCGTTATCAGTTCTTTAACTTTAGTGTCTTTTGTTGTATTTTTAAATGAATCTGCCTTGAATTTTTGAAGGATGCCCTCTCTTCCCCCTTCTTTCCTTATAGGTGGCTGAGGGCATGAGTAAATAGTTAAAGGAAGCTCAAAGTAGAGGTAACATTCATGGTCTATGGGTGGATTAAGATCTGACTATCACCAACTTGTTGTTCATGGATGATGTTCTTCTATTATGGGATGGGTCTAGAAGATATTTGGCTACCATCAAGGAAGTGTTGAGAATGTACCAGAAGGCTACCAAAATGCTTGTGAATGTTTAGAAATCTACTGTATCCACTAATGGATTGTCAAGAGATGGAGCTTTATATGGATAAAACTTGTTTCTATTCCAGTCTTTGGATTTCAAAATTGATTTAAAATATTTGGGGTTTCATTTGAAAGCAATGATTACAGGAGAAATGGTTAGTTATGGCTAACTGCAAAGATTGGAAAAAGGATCAAGACCTAGTGTTTCAAATGGTTAACCAAAGTAGGATGAATTGTGCTTATTGAATCAGTATTGGAAGATAAATCGGTGTTCTAGATGTCCATGCCTTATATTTGATATGGTGTTATGAGCTCCATTTGAAAACTATGTTGTAGATTTCTGTGGATGGGTAGTAAAGATGGAAAGGTCTTTGTTAGGTTCTTATAATACTAGTGTATTCCCCTTATTGTTATTGTTATTTTATATCCCTATTGTTATTATTCTGCCCATGTATCCCCCATTTTGTTATTGTTGTGCCCCCTTAAAATCCCGCTATTGTTATTATTGTGCCCTTACATTATTATTGTTATGTAGGCTTTGATTATATTGTGACTCCTTAGACTCCTATATATACCAAGGAGGTATTATCATTTGTATCATCCAAAAATTGTATATGTATGTGATGTAAAGGAGTTTTCCCCCTCGAAAATGTTATTTCTCAAGTTTTCAATCTATTGTTTCTTCTGTTTTGTGAGTTACTTTCATAATATTTTGTAACAGAGCTTCGAATTCTAGGGTTTTGCTTCTTCAAACATGCCATCATAGAATTTTTGCTATAACCTTTTTCTATGAGGCTTTAGAAGCTGAAATTGAAACCACGTGGAAATATTGGTGAACATTTTTTTATGAATTTCGATCTTGCTACACTATATTTTCATAGATATTATTTGAGGAAGTTAGGGTTTTTCCAGGCTCCAGAATTCCATCTCAAACAGGTGACCTAGGGAAAATTGTCATAACTTTTTGTCTAAGAATCATATTTGAATTTGGTAAAAAGAAACTGAAAGTGCATAGATGATAGTTTTCCATGTATTACTTTTAGGGCCAAAATTCAAAATAGTGACACGTGGCACTCTGTAAAAGCTCTCTCTACTAGATCAATCTATAGTGAGGTTATCGTGGGAGATTGGGCATAATTATTTTATGAAGAATCCAATCTCAGTATGAATTATGGGGCTAGAAAAAATACCAAGAGGGATACAATAGGAAATAATTTAATACCTTGGAGATTTGACATTACAAAGATAAAATAGTTTCAATATCGAGCTCGTAAAAAGCAAGAAAAGGGTGTGCATTTTTTGAATTTTGCCTAACTTTTGTTTGAAATATTAGCTTGAATTAATTCAAAGGTCATAGTGAAGCATATATATCATTATTTTATTATAAATATATGAAAATAAAAAAATGGATACACCTAGTAAACAACCAAAAATCTCTA
>APFE031107188.1:0-17532 GCA_000404065.3 Pinus taeda
CAATACCCAGATTAAAGGCAGTCAACGTGGCAATATACTCAGCATTTAACGCTGATCTGAACAGCAAGTTATGTGCAGTCAATCAAGGTATATACGCATAGTTTAAGAGGCAGTCTACAGCATGTTTAATCACAGCCAATGGACAGGAGTTCAAAGGCAGTTATACAGCAGTTTACGGTGGTTAAATAGCAGTCACGTGCCCACTCAGCATATCACCCAATCAATTATAAACAGAACAGTCCGTTGGCAGCTACAATCTACAGTTCAGATTTTATTAAAACAACAGTTTAAACGTTGGTCAAAGGCAACCAATCCAATATCAGCAGTTATCTCCAGGATCACAAGCATTCATAGCAGCCACTTGTCATTCTTCTTGCTTCATTGGGATCTTCCCCTGATTGCCATTTGTCATTGGATTTTGCCTTCGGATTGTCTCCCATTTTCCTATTTATATGAGCCATGGGCTCTTATTGTATTATCATAGAACGAGCTATTGGGTTGGCGGAGACTCTGCCGGATTTTGTACTCAGCATTTACATTAATAAATAAAAGTCTTTGGGGTTACCAGCGTCTCTTGTGGTGCATGCCTTGGTACATGAGGTATACTTGTGTCGTTTAATATTCATGTGATTTTCATTTGCTATCTAATTGTTTTTCATTTTGCCTGAAGGCACTATTGTCTAAGGAGGAGAGATTTGCAGCTATCTCAAATCTGTTTTGGGCTTGGTATATCTTATACACTTGTTGTAGCTTGTCCATTCTCGGTTGAATGACAAGCTCAACTTGGTCTCTATATGCCAAGTCTCTTTTTGCATTAACAATTCGTTTGCAAGTGTTTTCTGTGTCTTCAAGCGACAGGTTGCCAGCTCTGTTGGAGGGCGAGGACTTCTTCGGCGGGAATAGTCACCTCCGAGGACACCAAGGATCCCACATGTTGTTCAAGCCATCAAGCTCTTAAGACATCAAAAAGAGATTTACCCAAGAGGGAAGTATCTTGATCCCTTAGCTTAGTTTCTATTTTGAAAAGTCAAAACAAACTTTCTCTTTTCATTTAAAAGCATTCGTTTCCATTCTGAGCATAAAAAGAAATACAAACAAAAATATTTTCATTTATGAAATAACAACGTTTTTAAGGCACTGGTCATTTATGTGTTTCCTGTTTATCGTACGGTTAATGGCTATTGCTTATATTACGTTTTGATTTTATATCTCAGATTGACAATCTTATTTAACTCAAAAAATTCTCCTAGAACTTTACATCTTAGCTTTTAGCTTAGCTTTTCCATTAGGGACCACCCCCCTTAGCTAGCCTAGGAGATAGCTAAAACGGAGAGAGTTGGGATCAGTGTGACAGCCCCTTCTCTGAGTTCCCTGCCACCAACCACACCTTGTGGGGTTGAAGGCTTTTCTCGCTAACTAGTAGGTAGGTGCGGGCGGCAGGGTCAACAGGGAGCAATGACTTGTGATACTTCTTTTCAATCTGAATTATGGCACCGGAGATTTGCTCACCTTCATTTCAAAGCCTTACCTAATGTGAGGAAGATGGTCACAGGTATGCCTGAATTCAACTTAGATAATGAAGGTGTTCGTCAAGGTTGTGAAGCTGGAAAACATACAAAGGGACCATTCCCCTCAAGTGAAACTCAAGCCACCGATAATCTTCAAATGGTCCATTCTGATCTATCAAGCATGTTGCTTGTGACACCTTTGGGTGGATATTTGTACTAAGCTAATTTTGTGGATGACTTCTCTCGCAAAACATGGATCTATTTCTTAAGGAAGAAGGATGAAGTGTTCAAATGGTTCCGCTCTTTCAAAGCCTTGGTCGAGAATCAAACAAGGAAGAAGATCAAAATATTGAGGACCGATAATGGACCTGAATATGAGTCAAATGAATTGCCATTAAGAGGGAGACCACTATTGCATATACTCTTGAACAAAATGGTGTTGTCGAAAGGACATATCGAACTATCATAGAAGCCAACTGTGATATGCTTCATCATCAAAGTCTTCTAAAGTTCTTATGGGGAGAAGTTGTCAACGCCGCTGTGTATGTTCGAAACGATGCCCACATCAAGTTTTGGACTTCAAGACACCCAAAAAAGCTTTCACCAGTAAGAAACCTAATGTTTCTCATTTTACAATTTTTGGTTGTCTCGTATATTTTCATGAGTCGAAAAATAAAAGAAATAAACTAGATGCATGTGGGAAGAAAGGAACATTTGTGGGCTACAATGAAACTTCAAAGGCATATAGAATCTATGTGCCTAGTCAAAGGGAAGTTGAATTAAGTCATGATGTCACTTTCGATGAAGATTCTTCTCTTAGAAAAGTCTGAGATCTTCCTATCCCTAGGAAGGACAATGATGACGTTGATGCAAAAAAGCAGGATGAACCTCTGTCTGATGAACTAATTGCCCGGTGTGGAAGGTACGATGGATCCCATTGATCCACGTCCTAGTGAGCCCACTACTTCAAGAAAAAGACCTTTGTGGCTCAAAGATACTCTTGAAAATGTTGAGAAACATATTGCACCGAGGGGGACATTTCGTGAAAGCAAGAAGCCGAATAGGTACCAAGGGTACTTAGCTACCATGAGTACCATTGTACAATCTGAACCTTGCACATTCGCAGAAGTCGTGAAACACCAAGTTTGGAAGGATGTGATGAACGAGGAGTATGAGTCGATCATGAAGAATGATGTTTGGGATGTGGTTGCTAGACCCAAGGACAAGTCAGTGATCACTTCAAAATGTCTCTACAAGATCAAACATGGAGCAGATGGGAGTGCTGAAAAGTTCAAGACTAGATTCATTGCTCGAGGCTTCTCTCAAAAGGAAGGAGTAGACTATGATAAGATATTTGCACCGGTTGCCCAATATACCACCATCCGTTCGATCATAGCCCTTGCTGCTTCGCAAGGATGAAGCCTACACCAGATGGATGTCAAAATTTCCTTCTTGCATGGCTCGCTTAAAGAGGAAGTCTATGTGGAACATCCCGAGGGGTTCGAAGTTCAAGATCGTGAGACACATGTATGCAGGTTGAAGAAAGCCCTCTACGGGTTGAAGCAAGTCGATAGGGCTTGGTATGAGAGGATTGATAGCTATCTTATGAAGCCTGGATTTACAAGGAGCGATGTTGGCCCCAACCTATACTTCAAGGTTGGAAAGGACAAGCCCCTCATTCTAGTCCTTTATGTGGATGATCTCTTTTTGACAGGTGATGACCCTCTCATTCATCAATGCAAGAGGGAGTTGGCTTCTAAAATTCAAGATGAACGGCCTAGGACTGATGCATTACTTCCTAGGGTTGGAGGTCTGGCAAAAGCCAATTGAGGTTTTCCTTTCTCAAGGAAAATACGTTGTGAAGCTACTTGAGAGATGTGGGATGGTGGATTGCAAGTCTGTGATTACTCCGATGGAACTCAACTTTAAGAAGCTATGTGGAAGTGTTGCTGGGCCCGAATTAGCGAACCCTTTCGATTATTGTCAACTTGTGGGGGGCCTAATGTTCTTGGTCAACTCTCGTCCTAAGATATGCTTTGCTGTGAACACATTGAGTCAGTTTATTGTCGAGCCTCATCGCATTCATTGGATTGCTGCTAAGAATCTCTTGAGATATATTCAAGGCACAATCCACTGGTTGAGATACACTGTCGGGAACTTGAGGCTACATGGATATTCAGATGCTAATTGGGTTGGTAGTTTGGTGGATCGTAAGAGCACGTCTATGTGTTGCTTCTCTTTGGGGTCTACTTCAATATCATGGATGAGCCGGAAGCAGAAATCGGTTGCTTTAAGCACCGCCGAGACCGAATACATTGCTGCAAGTATGGCCTGTTGTGAAGATGTTTGGTTGAGGAAGCTCTTTAGTGAGCTATTTGAGCACGTGCTAGATACAAAGGTGATCTTCTACAAAAATCAGAGTGGGATTCACCTATCAGAAAATCATGTGTTCCACGACCGCTTCAAGCACATTGATATCAAGTACCACTTTATCTGGGATATGGTACAACGGATAGTAATAAGGCTCCAAAACATCAGGACAGATGAGCAAGTCGCAGACATTCTCACGAAGCCTTTGGGGAAGGTCAAATTTTTAACCTTCCGAGAAAGACTTGAAGTCGTGGAACGACCCTCCTATGAGGGTTCCGTATGAGTTGGACATTGAGCTCTGGGAACTCCTGGGGGCTTGGGGTACTTCTTAGAGCTATGAGTGACCATAGGGTGATGGTTCACCTTCCCCTAGTGGTGCGCTATGTACAGGCTGAGTGGTTCACCTTCCCCTATGATACCTCGTGATGATTGACATGTGTGTAAGGTGAGTGCTTCACCTTCCCCTACCAGGACACGTGTATGTAGGGTGAGTGGTTCACCTTCCCCTACCAGGACACATGTATGTAGGGTGAATGCTTCACCTTCCCCTACGATTGACATATGCACAGGATGAGTGGTTCACCTTCTCTTGTTGATGCCCCAGCACACATCCTACCCATGGAGTCTATGACTCATGGGAAGTACCTCTCATCTGGCCAATTAGTTGGGAAAAGATGGTTAGGGACAATAGCACTACCGATGGACGCATCGTGTACTATCGTACTCCCTATGACTAGGATGCCTGGTGTTCTAAAACTTGATCTGGGATCAAGGGCTAACTTTTGTCAGTGAAGAGTGGTATAATTTTAGGACTCACTCTCGATCACTTCTTCTTCAATATTACTTCATGGTTCAACAAAGCAGAGCAGAGCAAGGCAGTGATGACAGGGATGGTACAGGATGGCATGATGACAAATGGATTGGCAGGTGGAATTCTCCCTAATTGAGAGAGAGTGTTAAAATTGGCAACTAGGGCCAAATTCCACCTTAGGACATCTCATACGATGGAAATGATTATTGCATTGGATTCCTCTGTTCGAGAGGTCCAATTTTGGTATAAATATCATCTCATTTTGACAAGCAAAAATGAAATTTTGAATTTATTCTCTCATGCACAAATTGTCAAGGTCGGCCTTAGTCAAATGTAGGCTCATGAAGCCCAAAAGATGTGTCTCGTCACCCTCAACGAAGTGAATAAATAGGAGTGACCTCTCTCCTCATATGGACATCACTTATCTCATCACATATCTCTCTCTCCTCTCTTGATTGGTCTGTACAGCTTGGAGGCAACTTCTCTCTACTTCGTACGTGTGGCAACAGGACGAATTCTGGGATTGTTACGTTCGTTGACTACAATCTTGAGGGCAGAATTTCAATTTTTGGAGGTCGCATTCATTGGCACAAAAATCGAGTTGATTGGGACAGTTTGACTAGGGTTGACTTCAAATTTGACCGCATAAATTGCAACAGTGTTTTCTCTCTCTCCTTTGACTAGGATGACCAAACCGTTTTGGGCTTACTTTGACCCTGTTGGAAGGCCAAATTGGACTATTATTGACTGAGCTGCTTGGAGGACATTTTGGTGTTGCTTTGACCAGCGTTGACTTCCTAGTTAGGGATGCAATTGACTGATGTTGACTACTAATTTGATAGGATTGTTTTGGGCAAGATAATTTGATATTTGTACTCTCTTTCTCTACTGAACTATTGAATAATAATAAGAATATTTGATCAAAGGGTTCCCCACATTAGGGTTTTTCCCTGGCATCTGCCATATCTTGTGTCCTCTTGTCTTGGCTTTTCTTATGCACATGTTTTTATGTTCTATTTGCATTACCTATCAATGTGTTTAATTTAATGTGATTGCTACTAGATATAATTGGAAATTGTCATTGGGTTGATAAAGAACATTGAAGTAAATTGTGCTAAAGCATAGAACATACCATTGTTGCATCTTATCAAGGGACACTCAAGGATCAAATCTCGAGAAAGACATCAAAGTAAATATAAGAGGATCATCTTGAAGTCAAGATCTACAAAGAAGTATCAAAACCCGAGATCGAAAAAGAAAGTCTGCACCATCAAGGAGTCTTGGAATCCTCAAGTCATCTCAAGAGACCACAAAGACGCTACTCAAGTTGAAGGACTTATACATCAAGTTTCTTACTAGAGAAGCAAGATCAAGGACGTTGCCATCATCTTTAGAAGTTCTAAAGGCAATTTTCTCTCGAAGATCATCCAAGAAGCATCAAGAAGCCATCATTGATCATAATCAACAAGGACATCTCCATCAAAGGATCTAAAGTGATCTCCTTCTTTGTGAAGTCAAGGATCACTCTTGAAGAGATCTTTCTTCATCAAGGAAAAGTTCTCTATCATCTATAGAGAAGCATTTTTCACAAGTATATTTATGTCTAAATCTGTCAAAATGTCTTTTTGCAAGGAAAGCAACAAATTGGTTGGGGCTTCAAACTATCTTACATGGAAGAAGAGGACAAATCTGAATCTCATTGAAAATGAGGTTATGGATCATGTCAAAGGATCTATCACTAAACCAACGAAAGAAGATGTTCAAACACTTGCAAAGTTTATGAAAGGGCAAGTGAGGGCTCAAAGGATTCTTATAGAATCCATCAAGGATCCCCTCATTCCATATGTATCCAAACTCGACACCTCAAAAGAAATATATGACAAATTGGCAGAGTTATTTTCTATAATCACTACAAGAGAAGTCATCTCTCTAAGGCAAGAATTCTACAAACTAAAGATATCAAAAGAAGGGATAGCCTCATACTTTATGAGGATATCCGAAATAAGGGATCAACTTCAAGATCTGGGAGAAGTAATGTCTAACAAGGAGATGACCACTATAGTACTAAATGCACTACCAGAGGAATGGGGTAACTTTACTTCAAGTATTTATGGGAAGAAAGAAGTTGCTCCATTCCAGGATATGTTCACTATGCGAGATTGAAGAAACCAAATTGCAGGCTAAAACTGATGTGGGATCAGGTGATCAAAATCAAGTATATGTTGCTATGACAAGGAGAAGAGTAAAATATGGGAAATTTGATCCTCAGAAAAAGAAAATGAACATGGCTAAGATTCAATGCTATGGATGTCAAGAATATGGGCATTACAAAAGAGATTGTCCTAAGCTCAAGTTTTCTGTTGTAAGATATGGTTAATCATGATTCACTAAGTAAAATGATAGCATGCATCATGGCATCATAGAAGCATTAAAAGCAAGAGATCCTGACATCATCATAGAGAAGCATGAAAGATGGCTAAAATAGAAGTCTATGTAAGGATATAGCTCTTCGTAACCTCATGAGAAGCATAAGTGGTACTTTTGGGAAAAAGAAGAAAAAGTCATCTAGTACAAAGCTCATCATACATCTATCAAAAGGAGACAGTTGTTGGATGAGGATGCTCAAGATCCTTTATTGGAATCTTCATCAAAAGGTTCGCCAATCAAATGGAAGAAAGTGTTTCATCAAGAATTCCAACTTGTGGGAACTCGTGGGATGATGGTACGATCACAATAGAGCTAAAGCAGATCAAGGAATTGAAGTTACTTCAATCAAGGGAGATGTTGAAAGGAAGTCTAAGATGACCTAAAAGAAAATGAGGTATGTATGCTTGTATTCGATACTATAAAGTCATGTCATATCTTTGCAGATAGCATGGATAAATGCTCTATCTTGAGAGCATGATCAAAAGAAAGGATCTCCACCTTTGAAAGGATGCAAGGAGGCATGGGTCACACATTGTCTGTTGATTTTTAAAGTACCTTAGACAAGTGGTTTCCCATGTGTTAGTCTCTACCAAGGGAAAAGTGTCCAAAATAATTATTTTCCTAAGTGTGACTTTATAAAGTGAAAGTGACTTTATAAGTGGTAAAGTCAATGTTAAATTATAAAGTGAAAAGTAACTTTAGACATAAAGTACAATGTGGGTACTTTATTTAATGGGTGAGTTAAAAAATTGAAAGTGAAAATTAAATGCACATTTATTCTCATCCTTTGATCTAAATGAATCTGAGCCATTAGATCTTAGGGTTGGCCAAAAGTCATTTAGGGAAACAAAAGGGGAAAAAGAAAAGAGAGACTACATTCATTCTTCATGAGTAGATTGGAGAAAGGAGGTTGAGAGTTGGAGAAAAGTTCTGAAAGAGAAATTTGTTGCAGCAAGTTAAAGGAGTGATTTCTGGGCAAAGATGGGCACGAAAATCAAAGCATAAAAGACAACAAAAGGTCCAGCATGAACAACAATTAATGTTGTGAGTTGCACGCCGTTCGAGAGAAGTTTTTGAAAAAAAAAATGAACGAAAAAACCATCCCGTCTGTATAACGGTACAGAAATCTGTATTGTTCGTACGAAATCCGTACAATATTGTCCGTACAATCATATTTGTATTGTACATATTTTCAACTTCAAGTGGGTACGGAAATCGAGGCAAAGTGGGCACGATTTTCAAGGAGTTTTGCGCTGAAGAGATAAGTTGTATTTTGCTGTTTTGTTTTGTCTACAAATGTATTTTTCCTGAACTTGAAAGATAAATAAATTTGGATAGCTCTCTAACAAGTTTTCCTCGGAGAAGATTGAAGGGGTTTTGCATGGGTATAAGTTGACCAAAAACTTGTGTATTTTTATGTGTGTTGCTAATCTGTTTATGTCCATATTTATTTTCAACATGTGTTGACAATCTCATGTGTTTTAATCTGGAAATTTCATTTCCAGAATTCTATATGTTGAATGTATGTTTATGGGAAAGGGCATTTAACTGAATGGGATTGATAAGGTAAAATTAAAACCGAGTTGGGATTGCAGGAAACTTTTTTTAGTCATCAAATTTCATCATTGTCTGGATGAAATCAACATAATATGTCCTTATATGGAATATAAGGTGGTTGACAAATTGGAGGAACTATGAATGAAAGTTCCTAGAAGGAAATGTGTGACGAGAGAAAAGAAGAGATTACGAAATATGCAACTATGAAAAAGGCAATCAACATCCGAGGACTAAGAAATTTGACTAGGATATCTCCATGAAAGATATGAACACTTTGATGAAGTCCAAGAAAAAAAAGAGACACTTGACAGTACAGATCTTTTGGATGTGTGTCAATATGTATGCAGGATGTTGACGCGAACTAGAAGATGTCATGATGAAAGAACATCACAAAGGTAGTTTTGACTTAATGTTCATTCCTTCATTTTTCAATAATATCTCAATGGGCTTATGCAGAGCTGCCAAGGGAAGATCTATGGATATCTTCCACCCATGATGTCCATGTAGTAGGATGAAAGATCCTTAAGGAAACATGGCATGAAGAAGGAAGCATGGCACAAAGAAAGGCTAGATATGAACTGTTGGATCACTTCTCGATGAAAGGAATAATGACATGACTGACTCATGGATGAAAGTGATGGATGGTTTGTGCCCTACGAAGAAGTCCCAAAACATGAAGACTCTTGAATAAAGAAAAGATGTTCATGACATCGTGAGGAGGAGTTCTTCAAGCAGTTGGTTGTCCCATCATCTCCACCTAAGGAGTTGTTGTAGGTCCCTAGCTGAGAGGGAGCCTAGAAAACAAGTTTCTTACTTGGTTGAAACTTGGAAGCAAATTCCTAAAGCTAAGAGGGAGCTTAGGTACATTCCTTCATTGGAATAGCTATATCCTCCCTAATTAAGAGGGAGAGATAGACACATCATTCTTTTCTTCACTTGGGAAGAAAGAATGAACGACTGGGTAAACATCTAGAATCCGATGCTCTTTGAGGATGAGTTAGGGCATCCAAGATAAGAGTAGTCATAGAGGACCGATATTCTTTAATGAACGCACCTTGAGAACCCACCCTGAGAACACACCCTGAGAACCCGGGTGGGGTATGTTCCGAGAGAGACAACGATGAGGGTGTCTATACATCATTGGTCTCACCAGCATTGTGCTCTGATCTTGTGAAGAGATAGAGCTATTAGTCAAGGCCTTTCTATGTTACAATGTTGGTTAATATGATGCTATACAGATGGGTTACCAATCTGACGACTCTTATGAGAATTCCTCATATTGAGAATGTCCATATACCTTGTATGGATTATTAATACTTCCCTAGTTAAGAGGGAGTGTTGAAATATGTAACTAGGTTCGATCTTCATAATGACATATGGAATGTTGATTTTATGTATTCAATGAAAAGAGAAAAATAAATTTAGAATTATTGTTTCTTGAGGCATGGGTTTCATGCTCGAGGGAAATTTATTTTAGGTCAAGCTCCCATTGAGAGCTTCTAGGACATGTCATTGAGTTTATAGAGTCAAAAGAATTTTTGTCATGTATGAATAACTCTTCTTGGGTATGTTGCATATTTATTTGAGTCAATATGAGTCTAATTGTAAAGGAAACCCCTCCAAGATCAAGGATACAAACCACAAGTCAAGTCAGCCTGTCAAGAGATGTCGCTTATTTTGGAAGCTCAGCAACGCCTATATAAAGGAGGACTCGGCCTCTCCCAAAGGACACATAGAAACAATCACAGAAGTTGGATCTAGCAACAAAAAGGAGTCATGTACCATAGTGAAGGAACAACAAAAAGGAAGAACGAAAAATAGAATCGTTTTGGGCCTGTTTCGAGACATCCTTTCCACACATATGATCTGCAACAAGGGAACACTTCTTGGCTAAGATTACAGTCACCATAGAAGACTAAATTTTGATAGAGGAGTCATATTGGAGGTCGAGTGGTTGAAGTAAAGATATCTCATCAAACGAAGAAGAAAGGAAGCCAATTTCTCCATTATCTTGACCACACGAATTATCTAGGGTTTCTGCAGTTAAATCAAATTGCAGACAAAAGGTTGCAGGTCCTAAAAAAGGGGGTCGAAGGAAAAGCCATCATCATTGGAAGGTGTGTTTAACTAAAGTTGACTTTGTGCAAGAAAATGGTTCATCAGATTGACTTGATCCTGGAGGGGTTGTGGTCAAGGGTCTTGGTCATGGTCTTGGTATTCGTCAATCGAACTCTTTATAAGAAGAAGAATTCGTTTGGGTTTTCCTCTCAAGTGGGAGAGGTTTTGGCCCTGGCTGATCGCCTATATTTTGTGTCTCTTGTCTCTTTATTGTTTATGCTTTGGTAGTTGTTTGATGAAGAAGAACACTATAATAATCTAACTAAAGAGAAGATCGTAATCTAATGAAGTAAAAGGCATTCACAAGTAGTTATCATTAGAAGAGAAATCACCTAATTGTTATGCCCTAGATTTCTCAACACTCTATAGATATTAAAAAGGGTGGGGATACGATTAACCCCTTTTTGACTCCAACGATACACCTAGTAAATTTGGACACTGCATATATAGTACAAAAACAACCAAGAACCAACTCGTATAGGTGCATGATGGCAGTCACTTCTGGAAGAGAATTGACTTCATCATGAGCAGTAGACATCACTTCAATGTGATAACCAAGGTGCCATTCAATTTGGCTTTCTATCCAATATATCACTCAAAGACCAAGATAATCATGCCAATCAATACTACTTGAGATGAAACGTGTCATGTGAAGGGGGCAGTGTTAGAGAAAAGTAAAGTGGCAACTTATTATACTTATTTTCTATGACCTTAATACTTGCTTATGAATCTTAATTATCTTCTTTGTGTTCTCTTAGTTAGATATTTTCATCAAAGAATATTAAGAAACAATAAAAACAAAACAAGAAACAAATGTAGGCTTTTAGCCAGGGAAAAACCCCTCCAAGGGGAAAACCCAGAAACTCTTCTCTTCTCAGAATCTGCTTCAAATGAGATACAAAGACCCGATCCCTAGACCAAGTCCTTCTCCCAGTACCAAGTCAGCCCTTCCTCAAGTCCTTCTTGAATTCGTACCAAACAGCTACACACTACAACTTTGATCTACCAGCTAATGCACTGTTACTCAACCTGCAACTTCCACCTTGCAACGCCTGAAGAAACCCTAATTTGACCTTCCTCTAGGACCTTCCAAGAGCAAGACAACTCTTCCTAAGATCAATGAGGTATAGAGTTTCCTTCCTTCCAACTACCAGTTTGTGCACTTCGTCCTACTGCAACTCGGCTCTGCAACTTCTGCCTCTTCCTGCAACCCAAAAACCCTAGAATTTCGCACGTGTAAGAGAGATAGAGCTCAAAAACCTAGAAATTTTGTCCTTATTCCTGCTTCTTGACCTTCGCTCTCCTTCTTGAAGCTACCCAGCTATAGATCGAATTCATTCTTGTAGATCAAACTTGAGAGTGTATCTTCAATTGAAGTCGAACTGTTCTTTATATAGCCTTCTCAAGGGGTCGAATTTCCTCCTTTGTGTCGGCTTGCACTCTTAGAGATTCCAATACTTTCTAGACTCAAAATAATTCTCTTTTACAATTACAAATTGCCCGGAAGGGTATTATAAACGTGATGTTGGCTCCACTGACTCATGACAATAAATCCTAAGACTTAAAAAACCCTAGAAGCACGAAGAACATGCTTTTACCTAGAAGACCATAAATAATGAGCATGAAACCCATTCATAGAGAACCTAGAAGTTAGTGAACCTTCTTTCACTAGTAAAAATCCTTCACTTCTTCCTTCTTTGGATTCTTCTCGGGTTCTCACACTGCTTCGACTAATGAGCTTCACTTCTATCATTTCTCTTATTGTTCAGTTGATTTGGACAGACCCTCTTATAGTGTCCAAAATCATTGCACTTGAAGCATTGCACCTTTGTCATGTCTCTTATCAAACACATTTGTAACAAGGTGCTGCTACACAATTTTGCACAATATTGGCTAAGGAAAAGAACCCATCATTTTCGATTTAGGGACTTAGGAGGCAATTCGACTTAATTTGGATGCTAGTGGAATGTGGGGGGCCACCCACATGGGGATTTGAATTGGCCCATTCGAATAGCTTGGAGGGAAATTCGAATAGGTGGATGGAGGGGCCTACATGAGGCAAGGGAGGCCCAAGGAGTTATAAGGAGGGAGGAACTCTCATTTTGGGATTCATTCATACATCTTGCAAACAAAATCAGTTCACTGTTCACTCTTCTGTTTAACTTAGTCAACCGGTTGTTTAGCCACGAATCTCTCAAGCAGGAGATTCAACCTCTACTTCGGGGGACCATCCATGCTTGCCCTAGAGAGGCAGTTCTACAACAATTTCAGGAGTTCCGAGGTAGTGACATTGCACCACCACCCAACACAAGGCAGCCAGAGAATACCGAGAGAGAGATAGAGGCCAGCAGAGATCAGATTGTTGGCCAGAGAGTTAGTGAGTTGAGATAGCAGCAATAGACCAGCATTCTTGCTGAGTTTTATAGCCAGAAGAGCCAACATTCCAACAGTTCGAATCGTTGGGCTAGGGGACAGCGCAGAGGCCACTCAGCAGTTTTTCGTGGAGCTTAGGAGCAGGTGCCTTAGGCCAAGAGCTCACTCGGGAAGTCAGGGATTAGATAGAAAGGGCCAGCCCAACACTTTGGGGGCATTTCCAGGAGGATTTACAGGCAATTTCTAGCCGGCTGAGTTTTGCAATTGCAGTTGAGGTTGGGCTCCAAGGGGGTCGAATTTCAGAAGTCTAAACCAACCAGAAACCTTTTTGGGTTTTTCTGGGTTTTTGACAAGGATCCCAAATATAAAGTTTCATAATTTTATGGGCACCGGAGGTGGGGTTTTAAGCTGTATCTTTGCAGCAGACACTGTGGAATTACTGGGGACTAAATAGTGCCTTTGGGGGTCGATTTTGGGAAGTCCAAATCAGGCCAAACCATTTCTGGGTTTTTGTGGGTTTTGGCCAAGGATTTTTTAGCTGAAGTTTCATCATTTTTTGAGCACCGGAGGAGTTTCTTGCAGTCTCTTTCCAGGCAACAATGAAGTTTTCTGGATAGCGCAAAGCATTAGAGCAGTCATTTCCAGCATTTGAGATCATTGTATTGTCACCTAGGTTCTGTCACGCTTGCCATTGAGGCAGGCCCAAGTGCATTCCTCCATACTATTGTACTTGCTCCATTGATTAATAAAATGGCTCAGTTGGTTCTTAATTCTAGAGTTTTTATGAGCATTTGCTGATTGTTTAAAATTTTTGTGTTGTAAATCGTTTTTGCTTTGCATATCACTGTTTATTTAAGTTTGGAACATTACAACCTTGGACATATCTTTCTTCTTGGACTTGCCAAACTTTCCCTTCTTCATCTTCTTCACTCGGGCTAGAAAGGCTTAAGACTGCTCATCTGATCCAATGTCATCCTCGAATTTGATCCTCGACTCTTCCAGTGTGCATTGTGCCCACAACTCATCAAAGGGAGTTGAATCCTTCTTGGATTAGACACTTGTTTCAAATTTGCTCCATTCTGGTGGTAATGCATTTAGAACACATATTGTTACTTCAGAATCAGTGTTAGTTCCCCAAGTCCTTGTAAAGGGTCTCTTAGCTAAGAGACTCTCAAGAGGAAAGATGTCATATCCTCATCCTTTGATTTCTTCAGTCTATATAGCTTGTTCCATAATGACAACTTTTGACCTGTTGTACTTACAAAGTACAAATTTACTAGTTTGTCATACATGGCCCTGGAAGTCTTCAGAGTTGTAACAGATGGAACAGGAGAATCCTTAATTGATTCAACTATGATCCTTTGAGCTCTTACTTCCCCTTTCTTGTACCTTGTTAGTTCTTGTGTCTTATCTTTCTAAGGTTCAATAACTTCTCCATTAACATATCCAATTACATCTTGCTCTATGAGTATCAAGTTAATCCTTTTCTTCCATGCTAGATAGTTTGAAGCCATAATGAGCTTATTTCTCTCCTTGCAAAAAGAAACTACATGAATTGAAGATTTAGCCATTATGAGATAGTGTGTTGCTTACTTGAATAACATCTCCAACCTTCTTGATGTCTTCAAGAGCCTTGAGGAGATTTTCTTGAAGGATGTCTCCTTCCAAGAACGATGCTTTCCAAGTAGACTTCTTCTTTGCGAGATCAACACCCTACTTGCGAGATTGATGTATTAGAAACCCTAGATTAATAGATTTGCTATCAATGAGTCTTTAACCATATCTCTTCAAGAGATAATGTGCTTCTTTTAGGCCTTGAGAGCTTCCTATCCCTTGATCAACAATTCTTACTAGTGTCCTTCTGGCTACCTTCCTTGCTCACCTTCACTTTGAAACCATGTTAGAAAAATGTAAAAGTGGTAACTTATTATACTTATTTTCTTTGACCTCGATACTTGCTTGCGAATCTCAATTATCTTTGTGTTCCTTTGGTTATATCTTTTCATCAAACAATAACAACAAAAGAGGACACCGATGTAGGCTTTCAGCCAAGGCAAAACCCTTTCAAGGGGAAACCCAAAAACTCTTCGAATCTGCTTCAAATGAGATACAAAGACCCAATCCATAGACCAAGTCATCCTCCCAGTACCAAGTTAGCCCTTCCTCAAGTCCTTTTTGAATCTGCACAAACCGCTACAAACTGCAACTTCGATCTGCTAGCTACAACATTGCTGCTATACCTACAACTTCGGCCATGCACCTCTTGAAGAAACCCTAATTTGACCTTTTGGGACCTTCCAAGAGAAAGACGTCTCTTCCTAAGTTCAGTGAGGTCTAGGCAGATTTTCCTTCCTTCCAACTACCAATTTCTCCACTTCGTCCTACTGCAACTCAGCTCTGTTACTTTGACCTCTTCTTGCAACCCAAAAGCCCTAGAATTTCACACATGTGAGAGAGATAGAGCTCTAAAAACAAGAAATTTTTCCCTTCTTCCTTCATCTTCACCTTCCCTCTCCTTCTTGCAACTACCTAGTTGTAGATTGAATTCTTTCTTGTAGATCGAACTTGTGAGTGTGTGTATCTTCAAATGAAGTTGAACTCCTCTTTATATAGTCGTCTAAAGGGGTTGAATTTCCTCCTTCAGGCCGACTTGTACTCTCAGAGATTCCAGTAATTTCTAGACTCAAAAATAATTATTTTTTACAATTACAAATTGCTTGAAAGGGTCTTATAAACATGATGTTGGCTCCATTGACTCATGACAATAAATCCTAAGACCTAACAAACCCTAGAAGCACGAAAAACATGCTTTTACCTAGAAGACCATCAATAATGAACATGAAACCCATGCTTTAATAATATTTTTTCTTTCTTCTTTTCTTGTTTGTTACGTAGGATACATATTGAAATGAGTACAACAATTATGAAGACCGAAACTAGTTACATTTCTCAACAGTAGCTTGTAAAGTCCCTTCATGTTAATAGATTAAAACTTATAACTACCACCTAACACCATGGTTATAGGAGGTTGCTCCTAAACTATTGATTGTTTATATACACCATTACCAAAGTGTTTCATTTACGTGGGAATCTCATAATTAGCGTCAACAATCATGAATGACTAACAAGAAAACTTACCTACTACTAACCCATATATTTTCCCCTTTGCATATCTGAAGGTTCAAAGATATATTCAGATGCAACTTTACTTGAGCTAGAGGTTTGCAAATATGAGGGTTAATGACCAATACATTTCAACAGACCGGCAGGTTCAGAGATATATTCAGATGCAGCTTTGCTTGAGCCAGAGTTAGGTTCCCATGGAGATCAGTTGCGATGTGGATTCAGTGATGGTTTGGTTATCAAACATAGTTCTTACACATATTTTCATCAGATTGGAGAGAGTTTCTATTTTTAGCAACTCCCATACTTTTTAAAAGATAGAGTTCAAAGGCACATATGGTAGTATTATTACATATTGAGAGTCCTCCCAAGCTTAGGATTCCAATGAGGCCTTTTCCGATTACATGCATGATACTACCAATGACAACTTCAATTCAGAGCCTTGCATGTTAGTTGGAATGATATATTTGAGATCTTTGTGAGCTTACAATTTCAATGAGATACTTTCCAACAACATGAGAGACAATTCTATTTTAGTATGCTTTGCATGTCAAATTTGGCCACATATTCGAACTTGGGTCCAATGTGGGTGGTTTCATCAACATGTCATAGCAATTTTTATCGCATATTTTTTACTCTTCACTGAAATATGAGTTCGATGAGTATGGTCTTGAGGACATGCAAACAATTTTCTATTTTTAGCAGTGGCCTTGCATGAGTGACACATGCCAATCTCAATGGTTGACACGTGGTAGCATCTGCAATGGAAAAATGGCAAGATCTAGATGCACAAATGAAAGGTTAGTGATGTCACAAAGCACATCGGTCTACTAGGTTAATTATGGAGTCGTCAGAGATCACATGCATTGACAAGAGAGTGAGATGGCACTAGGACCAGTCGACTGGGACTTAGTTTCAATTGACTAAGTTGTTTCCTTAGTAATCTAGAGCGAGAGGCACACTACATCAATTTATCTTCAATCATTTCCAGTTTGTCTCCGCTCAACTAGTGTGCATGGCACCTTTTCCTTGTCCTCTTTTCTAATGAAAAGAAGCTTCCGTAGCAAGTGAATGTGGGTGGCCACCTCATCCTCCACAACTTTAGTGTAACTCAAGCCATCATGCAAAAAAGACTAGTGCACACTAGTTTTCTCCTTTGTTCACCTTAACTTCACTCGAAACTTCTTCCCTTATCCTAGTGCGAATGGCATCTTTTATCCTCCACTTCTCCATAATTTCACTCCA
>APFE031107201.1:0-22566 GCA_000404065.3 Pinus taeda
AAGGACAAGTCCTTGTCATATCCAAGACCGGTTCTGTGCTTGTTGTGGACAAGCTGTTCCCAAGGTCTAATGATGGGCTTGGGAAGTGCAGACTGAACTTCTGCATCTACATTTACAACTGCTGTTTTATTTGAATGAACAGGAACATTATTGACTTGCTGTTTATGGGAGTTTGTTTCAATCTTCTGAACAGAAACAGGTTCAGAAAGATGACTCCATTGCTATAGTTCTTCTTGCTGTAGTTGTGATTCAAGCTGCAAAAAATCGATCTTTTCTCGTGCATTTTGCAAACAGGTTTGAATATTAGAGAGAGAATCCTTGCTAACTTTTACCATCCCATCAATACTGGAATGTATTAGGGTATTCAGTAACTCTAATACATCATCCATTCGATCAAAACAATGCTTCAATGAACTTGTGGTAACTTAGAAGAAGAGCATCAATATTATACTACTCAGAGAAGCCTTTTCAAAATATCAATCTGAAAGTTTGTCCACAGTACCATTGCAGATAGAAACAAGAACTTTATCATCCCCTTGGAATAAAATGGCAAATGTTGTAAAAGTGTTGACCAATAGTGGAAACTTAATAATTTCTGTTACAAATAACTAATAATTCCGCTGCTGCAATTTTAATGTCTAAAACTGTGTCCCCGTGGTTGAAGAAATTGGAAAAGAGAGTTGGCTCTGCTAGAGTTTGACGTCAGTTAAAAATGTCATGAGATAGACCCGAATTCATCAAATAATCCATATCTAGGCACAACAAACTTCGATTTCTGGGAAAAACACTTCATTGGCACGTCCTTATTTGCAGAAAGAATTTGATGCTATTTATATAGTAGACTTCTATTTTTCTAAATCATATTTCCATATCTTCAGTGCAAAATAATAGGCATGAGAATAATGTTCTCGACTTTCAGCATACATGCAATCTGTTAACACATTCAGAGTAGAAAATGGCAACAGTGCCAACAATGCAATCTGCAATTTTAAGATTGGGAGTCACCAAAACAATTTTACCAAGAGCAGCCTTTCAATATTCTGACGGTGAAGTGGCGTTCGTTTCCAGTGCTGACTGCCGCAATAACGCTCACATTGACTGAAATATCTGAACATATGGACAAAAGGTGCACATCATTGGCATTTTCAATTTTAATTCCAAAAGCTGCGACTTGGATGCTAACTCTTCCGTCGTTTCATGTACGTTTGTTTTTTTTTTGTAGGGTATGTATGGAGCTATCGTTCCATTGATGAGCGATGCAATATATATTAGTATAGCCCTGTGAACCCTATTTCTAAACACTGTCGCTTAAAACCTTGGCGTCGATAAAAATAACTGATTAAATGATGAAATACACAGTGAATAATGTCGAGCAAACAGGCAATGCAAAGGGGAAATCTTCGTTTTGGACAATCTGTATAAATGCATCCAATGAACTTTTGTACTTAACTGCCTCACCGGAAGTCATCATCATTCTTCTTCGTACAGTATCTATAGGATACGATGCAAGACCAGCACCAATTGTAATACCCCAACCAAGAAGAAAACTTGCAAGGAAGTTATTCTGAAGATCACCAGTAAAAACAACAGGCTTCAGAGAATCATACATTCCAAAGTATAAACCACGATAGACTATAATTCCCACACAAGAAATGTTGAACCCACGATAGAGACTAGCACCCCCGCCAGAGCCATATTTCTTCCCAAGAAGAAGTAACGGCAGCTGGTCATATCCAGCTAACACACCAGTCCCGGCAATAGCATGGAGGATATTTGCACCTGCACCCTTGAAGAGTGACTTGGAACCTTCATTTTGGACAATCTGTTTAAATGCATCCAATCTTCGCTAGGCGACTTCAAGCTTGACGAGCAATAGAGCAGGCGCAAATCAAAATTGGAAGTTGCAGGGTGAAAGAACAAAAGAATTTAAGCACCTACGAAGATGGAGCTACAACATGGATTTCATACACTTTGGCAAAATGTCTTGGAATATGAGAGCAGTTTCGTTGATTTATTTTATCATCTACTTCTACGATGGCACTAATTCTGATGTTGTCAATGGTGCTTTCGAAGCTTGCTCTCAAGCATGGGGTTTCATGGACATTGTTGACAGTTCAGACCCAGATGAGGACCCCGAGACCAATTTAGTGAGTCTCGCAGCTGACAAAGAGTTTGACACCCTCGCTTCTTTTTAACCCCAGCGGGATTCAGCGGCTCGGTTCCTCCATGCCTTCCTGAACTGGCTTCAGAGTTTATTTTTCAATCAAGAAATGGAGCTTTCTTTGATAGGGCTTCAAAATGCAGGAAAGACATCACTTGTAAATGTCGTGGCGACTGGTGGGTATACTGAAGACACGATCCCTACTGTTGGGTCTTCAATCTATTACAGACAGAGAGGTTTGCTGCTATATGATCTCCTGCAAGAACTCCAGCGTTCTGAATATTAACTCCACAAATATTGATGCCATTATTGATTGGCTTGTAAAGCACTCCAGAACAGCAAGCTGATTTAACTTCGAGATCATGATTTCAAGGGGATCTCTGTTCAGAGAAGAATTTATGCTTGGGTACAATGCTTCACGGCATCGATTCTCAAATTAATGAAAATTAATTGATTGATTCAGTTATGGGTCCAAAGTTCAAACATAGTTCATGCAAACATTTGATTCCAAACTGCACCCTCTAATACCAGTGTGTGGATGAAACGCTAAGGAGACAGGCAGGCGCGTTCCAAAAGGAGAGTAACGAAAATAGTACGCAGAGAATATTGCAGTTTCTCAAAACGTTACATTCAGAATTTTCATACGATGTTTCAATCCATACGTTACCTTCAGGCGTGTCAGAGAGCGTTTCTTCTTCAGGTAGGGAGCGTTTCTTCTTCAGACATTTTTGTCAGCACCGTTTCAGTAATGTCAGAACATATTTTAATAATGAGGTGCAGTGCAGGTGTGGTAGAGGCAGCGTTTCCTTCAGAAATTAGGTATGCAGCTTCAGGCAGGCAGGCAGGGGTTCTTCAGGTAATGAAGATTGGGCCAGCATTATTCAAGGCAACTCAAATCAGTTGCTCAGGGAAAACAGGCCACTCATCATGGCTCTGATACCATGTTAAACACACATGGTGAGGGAGAACAAATGGAAAGATAAAGCATGCGATACAATTTTTATTAACAATCTGATATACATTTATAGTACATTTGGTGACCGTTGGGATTCACATCCCAAGGTCTCTTGGACTGCTTTGTCCATTCGTCTTCCATGCTAACCCTTTAGGATTAGGTGTCCAATAGGTATTTATCATTAATTTAGAAGTGTGGAGGTGCATAGGTGCTTCTCTGTACTCTTGGATGAACTCATCATATAAAATGCATAATCATATATATGTGATGTGTGTAGATGTTGAGACATTAGTAAAATCTTCTACAAAGACCCAAGTTGTTGTTGTTTTTTTAAGTAAAGTATGAAAAAAGCTTAATATTCATCAAAATGTGAGAGATAAGTATAGAGGAGATAACAACATACATAAGTATACATATCATCAAATGTCATCTATGCATTCTGATATCATGATATACTATCATGGCCAAACGTATAAAGCATCGTGGCTAGAAATTGTGCAAGCATAGCAAAAGTAATGTATTGGCAACCAAAGATTATAAAGGAAGTGTATATGTACAATATATCAAAAACACAAAAAAATAATATAAAACCTTGACCAACATAATATATCGTGGGCAATAACGTTGTGGTGCCCCACCAACATGATCCAATGAGAGTTACTGCAAAAGTAGAAGTTATACAGGAAAGGTTATCACCCCAACATCCAGTATATGATTCTCCATCTTGATCTCAATGTCAAACCCGCCTCGGTCATCAAATAAACCCCTCTTCAATATTTTGTCCGTGAATTGATTATACTCCCTCCCAACTTGCTCAATCGATGAGCCCCTATATGAATTCCAAAGTTGCTTAACTTGAAAAATCCATCCTTGGAGCACGGGTACGTAAATTTGTGCCCATCCCAGTGTATAATCAATGAGAATTTTTTAGTCACCAAATATATGAAATATTGGTATGTTCAAATATTTAGAGAACCATAGAAGTCCCCAAAGAGCCATAACTTCCGCCTTTGTGTTCGTGCCGCGGCTAACACCCAAGTGTACCCAATATTCCCGTTCTAGAGAAAAGGTAATCCAGAAAACACATCCACACTTATCTCTTTGTGAGGCTCCATCAAAATAGCCAACCAGTAAGACCAACTTTGGGATAGTTTGTTTATAAGTGGAAATATTTGGTCCTTTACCCTATAGAGTGCTAGTGGTGAGTGTCAAACTGATGCATTCCAAAACTTGTGATGCAGAAACCCTGAGATTGTTGAAAATGATATTGTTCCTCCATTTCCAGAATTCCCAGAAAAAATAAAGGGGGATGTTGTGCCATGAAGATTGCCGATTATTCCACCAGTTTAGACAGTTTGAGATATGGTCAAATTGTTGATATGGGAAGCTGATGTGAACAATGATATTTTTCTAGAGTTGAATAATATTGACACAAAATAAAAATAAGTGGATATTGTTCTACTCCGCAGCCCTACAAATAACATAATTACTCGGCCCATACCAATGCCTCTTTTGGAGGTTCTCCCACGTGAGATTTTTATTTTTCCATAACAACCAAAAGAAAAGAATAATCTTAATGGGAGAACTAGATTTCTAGTAGTTTGTGAACCAACATACCTTAGTTTGTAATGTCTCCTAACAACAAAGTGAAAAATATGTGTCATCCATCTTATGACTACCATCTTTCATTTTTTCCTTCCAAGAGCTCTTGTAAAACCAAATTTTTATCTGCGTGATTTGAACAAAATAAGATAGATTGTCAATATCCATAGAAACATTAGATTCAACCAAAGCATGTGGAATGCAGATTCTCCAATTTAAGTTCATTTTGTTGAGTGTAGAGGTGCTCCACATAATGAAATCGATGATTTATCAAGTTGTTGTTGCAAGATGAACAAGGAATGGAGGTTAAAGGTAGTGGCCATCAACTAGAAGCCAGCAATGTGTGAGGACTAAGCGCTTCCCTCTGTCAATCCAACATCGTCAATAGAAATATTATACTATGTATATCTTCTATTATAAAATAAAAAAGGATTTCCTATATAAATTAGCTATCATCTAGCTTAGTTGTGTCGATAGTTAGGCTCATGCACCATCCTCATGTTCATGGAAGAATAGTGAAACCCTAAAGAACCTACCCTTCTTCCATTGCATTTGCTCTGTATGATAGTGGTGATGGAGGTGGTGGCACATTTGATGCAGATTGGACATGCCACAAGGACAAAAACATTGTACACCTACAAAATGCCATGCAGGATGAGGAAGGCCTCAAAATCCCATTCGTGAGCAACATGTTGCTTCTTTATGCCTTTGAATTTGAGTATGAAATAGGAAGTTATATTTATAAAAGGTAAATATTTTTTATTTAAATCATCTTCTTACATTATTGTTTAATGGCAATTTATGTTTCACGACATTTTAGTAGGATACTTGTGCAAAGAACAGAGGTAGTTTTCATTATGTAGGGTAAGAATCTAACTTTTCACTTCATATAATGATCTTAAGTCTATTTTAATAAGTGTGCTCTCAATCTAGCTCACCCTTTGCTTTTCCTGTGCAATACTCGAATACAAATGCTAACAATCTTACAAAAATGCTAACAATCTCACCCTTCGTTCTTCTTGTGCAATACTAGAATAAATGCTAACAATCATTTCTTTGAATATGGTCAAGCGAGAACCAAAAAAACAAAAAAATAGTGGAACTTTGTCAATGAAAACACTTGGAATAGTGCCTACATTAGTAAATAGGTAGGATTGGTTATTGGTTGTTCGTTGTTGGAGTTTTGTTGATAGATTTTCTCAATAATATTCTCCTTGTTTCACATATATTGGATCTCATGAGCACTATTTATGTAGATTGTAATTTGGTTTTGGAAGGAATATATGAATTATTTTTTTGTGTGGTCTATCTACGATGAATTTTCTTCCACTTTTCTTTTTGGTGTCAGGGCCTCTATGGGCTTGACTCCCTCCTAGGAGGGCTTAGGAGGATGAAAATTCTTTTTTAGCATTTATGTAAGATTGTTAGCGTGTGAGTGTTTATTTTTTTTAGCAAGTGTTTATTTTGCTATAATTTCAATGTTGAATTTAATATTTCTATTAGTGTCTGTATGGAGAAGAAGTGATCTATAAGTGTTCATGACAAAGTTGTGTAGTATCGATGTTCCTTTGTAATTAGACATCCACAATCCACCATGTACTTCAAACTTGTGCATAGGTAGTTGTATAGATCTACACCTAAGTGCGTGGAGGTGTAACCCATCGTTGTTAGGACGTATTCAACTATGTGTGGAGGTGTTCTCAACCAGAAAACAACGTAGGTTGACTAACTTGTATTTCTTGGTAGGTCCTCCTCTAGAATTATTCCTCTCGTATTATCAATCATGTTCGCCTTATAGAGTTGCAGATGAGTAAAATATATTTTTACAGATGTTGAGATCCCCATCAAATTGCAATGAGTGAAGTCCTCAACTTTAGGACCATGCCAGACTTGGTCAACTGGTTAAGCAAATGACAAATGGGCTCAAATCATTACCATCGATATTTATTGCAGCCAACTCTCTTTCGATCAATATTTTACCATCGATATTTATTGCGGCCGACTCTCTTTCGAGTAATGTGTTGGCATGTTCAATTGTTTGTGAATCATGCTTTGTGCTACTGAACCAAAATGGATACTAAATCAAGAAGAAAAGGTATTACAGACTTATGTGCAGGAAAATGCCTATATTATTTAGTGCGATGGATCGAAAAGATTGCAATAATATAGACAATTAATAGTCAGGAAACACAACAATGACACATTAACACATCCAAAATAATAAAGGAGTTCACCAGACTTCCTGGCTACGTCTCCTGGTCCAACTATCAGTATCAACCTCTATATTAAGTCTTCAAGAATAGATTATTACAAGAGTGAGCTTAAAAACAGAGTCTCAAACAACAATGACATCAAAGAGGGATCTGCTTGAAAACCTTGAATCTAAGAGAGTGCACAGACTCTCCCTCTGTCTTGTTCCTCTATCCAATTTGTCTCAATCGGACTGACTGATTGTCTTTCTGTGACTATCTTTGACTCGTCAACTGTCATGGGATGCCTATTTTTAAACCTATCGGTGTTGTCTATTCAGCTCCATTCTCGGTCTTTCTGGCTCCCGGCCACTGTCTGTTCAAATCCCTATTGAGCATTAAACAATCATTGCAAAATGCTCTAAGGTATGGTGGCCACCTATTTTCAAACAGAAAGGACCAACACGGACTAAAATCCCAAAGAATCGCTTCTTTGTTTACATAGCGAAATACATAGGAAATACTCTAAAAACAGTGGAAAATCCAACCGAAATTCCAAAGACGAAACTCAAAAGATATAAATCTTGCTCTATAATCCTTTTGGGTCCATGCTTTTTATCATAAGTCACATGTCGCAGCACCGACAGTCATGGTTCATAGCCTTTGTATTATGGTGATGTGATCAATATCTCTGATCACAATCACACATTGGTCTGTCGCATTGCTTCAAGTGATTTCCCTCTATTGTGTTGTGATGCAATAAGTCACAAATCACATATCGCATGGTCTTCAGGCCTATAGGTTAATTCCTCCCCTTTGGAATCTATGATGCGATAAATGTCATCTTCGTCATTGATCTACGTGCTTGATCAGTAGTCCACGTTAAGTCACTAGATCTCGATCGTAATTCCCATAAGGCTACCTATGATACACTCTACTAGCCTACTCCGATGTGATGTGCTCTACTGGCTTCCTCCGATGCAATATTGCTGATTCAATCCTGTACATTGATCTAGTTGACCTGACGACTCCGGTGCAATGAGACTTCATTCTTTGTTTAACTCTATTTTCCGCCATTCTTTCAATGTTTCTCTGCAATAATGTTTTGTGATAGTTAATATATATGAAGAATTAGACTTAGAGGTTGTATACAAGATCCATTTTGGATCACACCTTCCCATTGAAAAGCTTTTGGACCACCAAAAGTTGGTTTTAGCGTTTGAGCAAGTAAGGATACTGCTCCTTCACCTGTCTAAATTATATTCATTGTGCTTTGCTTGGATTTGAAACTTTGAGTCCTACTCTCAGGTACTCAATATCCCCTTGACACGTAGTTCTTACCTTCCTGTCCAGAAATATGTCCTCCTATAACTCATTGAGATCCTCGGGCAACAAATTGCCAATAGAAGGCAACTAACTTTTCTCTTCAGGATCTTCAATCAATGACGATTCATATAATCTCAAGTTTTCTACATTAACGACTGAATAGATCTACATATAAGCTGGCAAATCAACGTGAAAAACATTTTCACCAATTTTATCAAGTATCTTGAAAGGTCCATACCTTATTTGTTTTAGCTTGTTACCTTCACCCTACATTCTGTCTTTGCTAATGTACAGCCAGACTTGATCACCAACTTGAAAACTATGTTCAGCTCGATGCTTGTGATGTCTTGCCTTGTATTTGGCTTGACTTCCTTCCAGCTGTTCCTATACTGCCTAGTGAATTTCCTAGATTTTTTTAATGAACTTGGTTTCTTTCTCCACATCATTGTGAAAATCAATTGCTATGTCTTTACCGAAGACAAAATCCAAGGGATACTTTGGTATAAAACAAAAACAAGTCTCAAAACGAGATCTCTGAGTAGAAGAGTGCTTGGCACGGTTGTAAGCATGATGCACATAACACAAATGCTCATCCCAAAGTTTGGGATGCTTGCTATAATAGCCTTTGAGCAACTGGATCATTGTCCTATTGACCACTTTTGTTTAACCATCTATTTTTGGATGAAATGTTGTGCTCTTCTTCAACCTGGTGTCCACCAACTCCCATAAGCTTGACCAAAACTTCCCAACAAATCGAGAATCTCGATCAGATACAATAGAAGTGGGTAACCCAAAATGAACCCATACATTCTAAAAGAAAAACTTTGTTGTTTGTTCAGATGTAACCTGCTTGTTACATGGTATCAAAATGCACATTTTACTGAACCTATCCACAACAACATACAAATAATCATGACCTTTCCTAGATTTTGGCAATCCCCCAATAAAATCCATGGAAACACTTTTCCAAGGACGAGAAGGAATTGGAAGTGGAGTGTACAAGCCTAATTCCGAATTATTGGGCTTGCTTATAGCACACATAGTACACCCTTTGATATATCTAGAAACGGTCTCATGCATTCTTGGCCAATAACAGAACCTTTGCAATTGTGCAACTATTTTACTTACACCAAAATGACCTGATATGAGAGAAGTATGTGCTTCTCAGATTATTTTAACTCTTTTATTTTGTGGAATGCATAACTTTCCCAAATGATATAAGAGTTGGTCCTTTACATAATAATCCAATTCTTCTACTTGCTTACCATGACTTAAAGTTGCATGTACATCTTTAAAATCTACATCTTGAGCAGATTGTTCAATGTAACTTTCATGCATTATTGAGTTATGTTTAAGTATAGTAGAAGCATTTATGATTGGTCTTGATAACATGTCTACAACCTTATTGTGTATGCCCTTCTTATATCTGATGACAAGATGAGATTGCTATAGAAAACCCATCCACCTATAATGTCTTGATTGCTGCAATTTAGTTTGTGAGTGCAAATATTGAAGTGGTTGATGATCTTTATGTATGATTGTTTATTTGCCCATTAGGTAATGTTTCCACTTTTTTTCATACTTTGTACTAATGCATACAATTCTTTATCATATGTGAGATAATTAACTATTTCAAAAGTAAATGTCTCAAAATGATAGCAGATGGGTTTTCTGTGTTGCATCAACACAACTCCCATGGCATAGTCACTAGCATCTGTCTCAATCTCAAATGGATGTTGAAGATCTGGAAGTGCTAGTACTGGTGCTATACTGATTTTCTCTTTTAAGGTATCGAAGGCTTTCTGTTGTTTTCCTCCCCATTTAAGCACCTGTTTCAATCCTATTAAAGCATGTAATGGAGCTAAAACCAAAGAAAAGTTACCAATAAACTATCTCTAGTATTGTGCTGCCCCTAGAAAACTCCTAACCTCTATAGCAGATTTTATTTTAGGCTAGTTCACAATGACTTCAACCTTAGAAGGATCTATCTTCAATTCGCCACCCCCTACAATATAACCCAAACAATTTAAAGATATTATGCCAAATTCACATTTTGACAGTTTTACATAGAGATTTTCTCTTTTTAAAACATCTAAAGTCTGCTTTACATGCTTCACATGGTCTTCACATGTCTTACTAAAAACAAGAATGTCATCTAAATAAACAATTAAAAAATCATCAATAAATTCTCTAAGTACATCATTCATGACTCTCATAAATGTAGCAGGAGAATTAGTAAAACCAAAAGGCATAACCAACCATTCATACAATCCTTGGTTTGTCTTGAAGCAATCTTCCATGCATCATGTTCTGCAACTCTAACTTGATGATAGCCACTTCACAAGTCTAACTTAGAAAATTAAACTGATTCTTTTAATTGATCTAATAAATCATCAATACGAGGAAGAGGATAACAATTCTTGATTGTTATTTTATTTAGTGCTCTATAATCAATGCACATTTTCCATGAACCATCTTTCTTTCTCACCAGCACGATTGGAGATCCGCATGGTGATGTGTTTGGTCATATAAACCCTTTATCGAGCAACTCCTATACTTGCTTCTTTATCTCTACATTCTCTAAGGCTGACAACATGCACATTCCAATGTTAGGTAATAGAGCATCTTGCTGCAAATAAATATCATGTACTATTTCTTGCTTGGGTGGTAGACCTTTTGTTTCTTGAAATAGAACATCATACTCTGAAACAATTTTAACTAAATCAGCTTTCTATTTAGAATCACAACCTTCAAATGCATTGGATTTTTCAGGATCCTTTGCCTTTACAACCATTAGTAAAAATTGCTTACCTGAATTCACAATTATTTTCATCTGTCCTAAGTTTATAAGAGAATAGTTACCTTTGAGTTTATGAGCTCTTACAATGTATTCTATTCCATTTTTAGTGGGTTGATACTTATTCTCAGCTCTATAGAAAATAGCTTTCCTATCATTCAAGTATGGACTTCCCAAAACAATACCACATATGTCCAATGGAACTATATATAATTTAACCTCATCTACAAATTTTGATCCAATAGCAAACCTAAGTTTACATTGTCTCGTTACTTGTAACTTTGTTTTATCACACACCCAACCTAATGGATATTGCTTCTCATGAGGTTTTGTTTTTAATCCGGACTTCTTTATGATTGTTTTAGAAATCAAATTTACTTGTGATCTACTATCAAATAAAGTATCAATCTTATTATGCTTGGAAATTACCCTAATATTAAAAATCTCATTTCTTTCTCTCCCATTACTTTCATTATCAATAGATTGTGCAAAATTACTTCTGAATGCTTCAGAATCTTTACCTTTAATACCTGTGGCTGTAACTATTGTTTCATCACCTAAATCTGATCCCAAGTCATGCTAAATAGAAGCAACATTCTTTCTCTTCTTACCACCGAACTTCTTAGGTCTCCATTCTGGATGCAAAGACCAATAGTGTGCATCATCGTGTCCTTTTTTATGACAGTGAGTGCATAAAGGTTTATCTTTCTTTACAGTGTTTGCCTTCCTCTCCTTCCATTTTTGTTTCTTCTTTTCCTTATTCTTGCTTATAGAATATTTAGATGATTCCCCAACCTCTGGGTTTACATTCTTACCTCTAGCTTCTAGATGTGTGGCTTGAACTGTTACATCATCTAAGCTAGTGGGATTAAACATGAGAATAACATGCCTTAAATAGCTACGAAGACCACCTAGATACTTCAATAAAGTCTAAGGTGAATCTAATGATATACCTAGAGTTAAAGCTCTCTTTCTGAATTCCTGAGTATAACTCTGTACACTTTGACACTTCAATTAACGAAGAGTTTGCCAACTCATCATTGCCCGTTGCATGTAAGCTGAAGGATAGAATTGCTTTTCTATAGCAGAAAGAAATTCATTCTAGGTAGGAATGATTTTACCATATTTTTGCATATCGGCTTGTGTCTTTCCTTCCCACCATACTAGTGCAGTTCCTCCAAGTCGAAGGCTAGACGGCTGATTCTTCTTCCTTTCTAGATCAATGTTTTGTACCCTGTAATATACATCAATTTTTCTTATCCAATCATCTAGCTTTTCTATCTTAAGTTCTCCACCATAAATTGGCAAATCAAACTTCAGATCTAATTTGATTAAGGATGTTTTCTTCTTCTTCTTAGAAGAGCTAGAAGATGATGAGGATGATGAAGGTGATGATGGAGGAGATGGTGGAGGAGGCATTTCTCCTTTTCCTTTGCCTTCTAGAGGGGCAACTAGAAAAGGTTCCTCTGCACCTTTGTTTGGTTTAGGTGTTGAAGTGCTTTCACCTTTCCCCTTCTTAAACTCTAGATACATCTCTTCCACCATGGCTTGTAGTGTCTTAAAAAATTCTATAAATTGAGATTTTGATCCCAATGGAACTTCTTCTGCCATTCTTCTCTGAGAATAGACTCTTCCAATCTCTAGATTAGCTTCAACAAGTTCTCATTCTACTAGTCTGGGCTTTAATCTACTTAGCATTCAAAATCCAACACGAGCTTGTCTAACCTTAACAAAATCAAAACCAAATGATCTGATACCACTTGATCCGAAATGGATACTAAATCAAGAAGAAAAGGTATTACAAACTCATGTGCAGGAAAACGCCTATATTATTTAGTGCAACAGATAAAAAAGAATGCAATAATATAGATAATTAATATTCAGAAAACAAAAAAATCACACATTAACACAACCAAAATAATAAAGGAGTTCACCAAACTTCCTGGCTACATCTTCTAGTCTAGCTATGAGTGTTGACCTCTATATTAAGTATTCAAGAATAGATTATTACAAGAGTGAGCTCAAAAACAGAGTCTCAAACAACAGTGACATCCAAGAGGGATCTGCTCAAAAACCTCGAGTCTAAAAGAGTCCACAAACTCTCCCTCTGTCCTGTTCCTCTATCCACTCTGCCTCAATCTCACTATTTGACGGTCCTTCTGTGGCTATCTTTGACTCCTCAATTGTCATGGGATGGATCTTTTTATACCTATCGACATTGTCTATTCAGCTCCATTCTCAGGCTTTCAAGATCTTGGCCATTTTCCATTCAAATCCCTGTTGAGCATTAAACAATCATTGTAAAATTCTCTAAGGTATGGTGGCAACCTGTTTTCAAACGGAAAGGACCAGCGCGGTTGAAATTCCCAAAGAATCGCCTCTCTATTTACATACATAAATACATAATAAATACTCTAAAAATAGTGGAAAATCCGACTGAAACGCCAAAGCCAGACCTCAAAAGATATAAAGCTTGCTCTATAGTCCTTTCGGGTCCACGCTTTTTATCACAAGTCGCATGTGACAATGCCAACGGTCATGGTCCATAGCCTTTGTATTATGGTGATGCGATCAATATCATCGATCACAATCCCAAATTGGTCTACCGCATTGCTTTGGGTCATTTCCTTTTGTTGTGTTGTGATGTGATAAGTCGCAAAATCACATATCGCATGGTCTTCAGGGCTATGGGTTAAGTCATCCCCTTTGGAATCTGTAATGTGATAAACATCATCTTTGTTGTTGATCTACGTGCTCGATCAACTGTCCACGTTAAGTCACTGGATGGTGATCGCAATTCCCATAAGGTTGCCTCCAATACACTTTGTTGGCTTACTCTGATGCAATGTGCTCCATTGGCTTCCTCCAATACGATATCGCCAATTCAATCTTGTCCATTGATCTGGCCAATCTGATGGCTCTGGTGGAACAAGACTTCATTCTTTTTTTAACTCTATTTTCTGCCATTCCTTCAATGTTTCTCTGCGATAATGTTTTTCGATAGTTAATATATATGAAGACTTAGACTTAGATGTTTTATAAAAGATCCATTTTGGATCAGCTACCCTCTTCTTATCTCAATGCGTCTATTGGGACTTTAAGCCACTTGCGAGCTAGGAAGGAAAGATATGGATTTGATTCATCTCTTTTCATCCTTTCATTCGAAAACAACAATGGCACATATTCAGATTCCATTCCTATGACAATTGTTTTGTTTTGTTTTTTCCTTGTTGTGGAAAAGCAACACTGTGGGAAAATCACTACGAGAGCAAGTCATCAATTCCTTAGATCCCCGTTTGATTGGTTTTCAAAAAATCAAAATGAATGACCTTTCGAACTCACACCCTTCACTATTCTTGTTTTCAATAAGAGGACATGGAATTACAAAGAATGGTGTCTTGGTTCCATGGCATATTGTTCAAAGGGACTTCTACAAAGACTCAAGAAGTAGTGGAGAAAGGTCTGCATGATTGACAATAGTTATAGCTACTACAAGCTTTGATTACATATTGTTGGAATTGATCACACATTGTTGTAGTTGACAGAGTATGTCATGGTATTATTTTAGTTTTTTTTGTGTAAATGCAAACCAATTATTGATCAATTTTTCATAATTTAAATTAGTGGTTCTTAACATGTTTCGGTGCCGAGAGAATGTATCACTAATTTAATTGTGTGAGTGTGTTATAGGTTAAAGGGTCATGTTGTTTTTTGGGCTTCAAGAGCATCAGTTACATGTTATGTTATGAGATCCTTGTATGTACAATTTTTAGTTGTATAATTGACTGTTGAATATGCCGAGTAATCAGACAACTCACCTATACAACTATCAAAAAGTGTTGTTTGTTGCATTTAGATAGATGGGAGTTTGTCAATAGGTTGGTCCAATATCGAGATTTTCCTTCGGATAACGAGAAGTTTAAATTATACAAAGTTCATAAAATATTGTCAGAGGATATTATGTATTAAATGAGTTGAATGGGAAGCTTGAAGATTGTGGTGCTCAAAAGAGAATTATCAGGGGGACTTCGGAGTAGGGATAAATGTTGAGAAAGACCAGTGAGAAAAATGTGACATGTGAATTTTAATTTGTCATTTTTTTTATTAATCTTTGTAATAATGTAATGTGACCATTAAAGGGAGCACTTGGAATAATTCTTACATTAGTAAATAGGTAGGATTGGGTTGCTTGTTTTTAGAGTTTTGTTGAGATATTTTGTCAACAATATTCTCGTTTACTGCAATTTGTTGGATCTCATGAGCACTATTTATGCGGCTAGTAATTTGGCTTTGGGAGGAATATATGAATTATTTTTTTGTGTGATCTGTGTACCATGACAGTGCTTCCAATGTTCTTCTAGAACATGTGATGTCTTGTTAAAGACAACCAAAAACACACAACCTACTCATTTCATAAGAAGGAAACTGATTTTGGTGTTGAAAATTACCCAAAACACATGACTTGCACTCACTCGACATGTAGGTTTTAACCCCATACAAAACTTACTTGCATACGAATTCTAAAAATAGAAAATAAACAATTGTGAGAGCATAAAACATAAAACGTATATACACAGATATTTTCCCCTGGATCCCAAGACCAAGACTACCAAATTGATTTTTCATTATATTCCTTTCAATGTTACAATATACATATATAATATATATATATATATATAATATATATATACATGTCGAAGCATCCATAAACCCTAGATTAGAACATAATTGTAGTTCCCTTGATCGGACAAATATACCATGGAAAAAAAATGATCATGCCCAAAACCATGTGAAAACCATGCACGAAACCATAGGTAGGATTGACCCACCTAATATAAGGTCCAAAACATTTGCTAGGGGCATTGCCCCAAACCCCGTAGAGGGGAGCTACTTCATCCCCCAAACCCCCCGACAGGTGTGTGGGTCTAGTCACAGAAAGAATATAACACAAACCCAACATTCTCTCACTTGTTGTTTTCTTTCCACATGGGGCCACAAGAGAGCTTAGTCATTATTCTAGCCTTGCAATGCTCATTGTTTCTTTGCACCAAGAGAACTTCTCAGTGCTCACAGACATTGTCAATGCATTTGTAGTATTCTTCAAAGTGTTCACCTTTTCCAGTAACACCTTTATTGTCCTCAACCCTATCCATTACAAAGTGATACTGAACATCAATGTGATTTTTGTTTGAATGATAATTAGGGTTCTTTCCCAGGAAAATTGCACTTTGGCTGTCACAGTCTATTGAGAACAATCTCTGCAACCAAGCTTCTTCCTTGCTTGCATGAGTGGCTTCCATGTATTTTGCCTCTATAGTTGAAAGTGCCACTACAGACTGTCTCTTTCTCATCCAATTGGCTGCACCTCCAAATACGTTAAATACATACCCACTTATAGATCTTCTCTGATCTAGATCTCTAGCCCAGCCATCATCAACAAAGCCACGGATGTCCAGAAATATGTCCAATCTTGGTCCTCCTTGGTAGCACATACCATAATCACTAGTGTCATGCAAATACCTAAAAACACGCTTCACTAATGTCTAATGCACCTTCCCCAGTTTTGGCATAAACCTATTCAATACTCCCATTGCATGTGCAATGTATGGTCTAATATGGACCATTTCATACATCAGACTACCAATTGCACTTGCGTATGGAACACGGGACATGCACTTTTACTCTTCTTGTGTCCTAGGACACTATTCAACAAATTACTTTACACCAATAGGAATAAGAACCTTCGTCAATTTACTATCCTGCATATTAAACCTCCACAATATTCTCTCGACATACTTCCATTAGTTTAACTAGAGCTTTCATTTTTCATGATCTCGTTTAATTTCCATGCCCATAATATAGTTTGTGGCACCAAGATCTCTCATGTCCAGTTTGGAGGAAAATTGGGTCTTCAATTCTTGGATAATTTCTTTGTTATTTCTAATCACCAACATATCATCCATATACAAGACCAAATAAATAACATGTTCACCAATTAATTTAAAATACACACAATGAGTAGCTTTACTTCTCGTGAAGCCAAATCCCCGTATATATGTATCAAATTTCTAATACCACATCCTTGGTGACTACTTTAACCCATACAGAGACCTCTTTAACCTCCATACCAGTTCTTTCTTACCCTTTACCGTAAAGCCTACCGGTTGCTTCATGTAGATCTCTTCTTCCAGATCCCCATGAGAGAAATGTTGCCTTCACATCCACCTATACTACTTCAAAATCAAAAGCAACAAAAATAGATAAAAGTAATCTAATAGAAGCTACCTCCTCATCAGGAGAAAAAATATCACCAAAATCAATTCCCGTTACCTGGGAATAACCTTTTTCTACCAACCAAGATTTTTATTTATCCACCTTGCCTTGTGCATTCATCTTCTTCTTAAACACCCATTTGTTGCCAATGGGTTTTCTTCCAATAGATAACTCCAGCCAATCCCAAGCCTCATTTTTGTCAAAAGATGCCATTTCATCAACCATAGCCTCTTTTGAGAGTTTTCCATCCTCTGAATCTATTGATTCCATGTGTGTTGTTGGATCATCATCTATAATAGATAAAGCAAAATTTCAGTAGAAAGCAGCTGTAATATACCTTTATGGTTGCCTTCTTTCTTGAACTCATCTTCTCACAACTGGAGTTTGTGGCTCTTCATCTTTTGATTCCTCTTCTACTATATAATTGCATTCCTCCCCCTTTAGCTCAAACTCTATCGTCTCATGTTCCTTTGGTAGGACTTCATGTTTAATAAAATCTTTCACGTCTCCAAACACCACATCGTGGTTATACACAACTTTCCTTGTTTCTAGGTTCCAAAGCTTATAACCTTTTAAACCATCCTTATACCCAATAAAGATACACCTTTCCGATTTACTATCCAACTTGGTTCTTTTCTCCTTTGGAACATGTACATATGCATCACATCCAAATATCCTTAAATGTGAAAGAGAGGGTTTCTTGCTAGTCCATACCTCTTGTGGAATCTTATCCTCCAACATTGATGAAGGTGATCCGTTGACTAGGTAACATGCAGATTCCACTGCCTTTGACCAAAATTCTTGTACTAACCTGACACCACTGAGCATGCTCCTTGCCCTTTCTATCAACATCCTATTCATTATTTCTGCAACTCCATTTTGCTGAGGTGTGTATGGAGTATTCTTTTGTCATGCTATACCACACTTCTTATAGAACTCTTCAAACTCCTTCTTGCAAAACTCTCCACCATTATTTGTCCTTAGCACCTTTATCTTCTTCTCTATTTGGTTTTCCACCAAAGCCTTAAATTCTTCAAACATGTCAAAGACTTCAAATTTCTTCCTGAGGAAATATCTCCATGTATTCCTTAAGAAGTAATCTATAAATGATACATAGTACACATAATTATTGAATGATGGAACCAACATAGGTCAAAACACATCACTCTGCACAAGCTATAATATCTGTTTTTCTCTCTTAGCACCAAAGGGGAAACTCACCCGATTTTGCTCCCCATATACCCAATTTTCACAGAAATCCAAATCCAAAGAGAAATTAGACATGCCTTCTACCATACCATTACCATGAAGTATTTGAAGGCCCTTCTTTCCAATATGTCTAAGCCTTTGATGTCATAACATGGTCTTTTCTCCAGAGACCACTAGATTTTTTGCTCCACTTTTAGGAACCACAAAACTAATGCACCCGTCAATAACAGTGTTATCCTAAGGCTTGTACAAAGTTCCAATCCAAACTCCTCACACCAATAATAGTGATCCCCAAACCATCTTGTAGGAATATTTCTCGAACACTATTTTTACACGGCATCATCCAACTTACTTACATAAATCATATTTCTGGACAATGAAAGAATATGCAGAAGAAACGAAATTGTTCTAATCCTTCCATCTTGAAACTTCAACTTTACTTTTTCATGACCAACAATTCCAGCCTTCCTATCATCCGCTAAGAAGATATCACCACCATCATATTTATCATACTTGCAGAATCACTCCCTGTGTGGAGTGAAGTGAAAGGTGCACTTGAATAAATCAACAATGCATTATGATTTACATGTGTACTTGAAGAAGAAGCCAATTACATGTACCCACTTTCATATGAGGTGATTACACCTCTGTAGAAGGAGAATCATCAGATCCCTTTCATTTTTGAGGAGCTTTAGATCTGCAGTCCTTTTTGAAGTGCCCTTCCTTTCTGCATTTCTAGAACACCTTTATAGGTTTTCCTAGATATTTAGATCTCCCTCTAAATTTAGATCTCCTACTCGAGGACTTACTTTTGTTTTTGTTTTATGACCGTCGTGGTACAGATGAGGCATCACCATTCTAGACCTCCATATTTTCATCATTCTAGCATCATCAAACTGAAAAGCAGTCACATTTCTACCTATTACAAAAACCAGACTATCCCATGAATCTGGTAGAGAACACAACAAACAAATGCACATGTCTTCATCTGAATTTTTTATATCAAAAGATAACAACTATCTTACCACAATTTTAAAGGCGTTCGGATTCTCTGTCACCAAGTCCTATCCTTCATCCTCAGGTTATACAACTTTTTCCATAGGAACAATTTATTCACGAGAGACTTAGATTGGTACAATGTCCCTAATGTGTCCCACAAAGCCTTCACATCAGCTTCCCCTAATACATTTAACAATACTGAATCTGAGACACAGAACTGTATTGTGCTCTTTTCCTTCTGATCCAACTTCTTCCAGTATTCATGGGATATTGTCATTGGTTTATTACTTGGATCTACCATGATTCATTAATATTTATCGACCAAAATATCATCCATATTGAGTTTCCACAACTCAAAACTCTGACCATTAAATTTCTCAATCTCTATATTTACACTGCTTGCCATCTTCTTTCACAACAAGAATTGATCCCACAAATCTCTGCCTGAACTGGGTCCACCACAGGCCCGAGCAAAACCCGTCAGCAGTAAAGGCATCCCCTTAAAGCCAAAACAAATTCGATATGAAATGTAAGTTTTAAACTCGTACAAAAATTACTTGCATACGAATTCTAAAAATAGAAAATAAAAAATCGCGAGACCATAAAACATAAAATAGAGATACACAAAGATTTTCCCCTAGATCCCAAAAATGGGACTATCGGATTGATTTTTCATTATATTCCTTTTAATGTTACAATACATATATATACATGACAAAGCATCCATAGACCCTTCATTAGAACATAACCATAGTTCCCTTGACTATATCTACAAAAATACAATGGACAAAAAACCATCATGCCCAAAACCATGTGCAAAAACCATCCATAAAACCATAGCTAGGTTTGTCTACCTAATATAGGGTCCAATTTTTTTTTCCCAGGGTGTTTCCCTAGACCTTGTAGAGGGGGGCTACCGCACCCTCCAATGCCCCCTACTATGCCTGACACAACAAATAAGGGGAGTTACCACCCCCCTCGCATGGGCCTACTCATGGAAAGAATATAACACACACCCTACATGACAAGAACGAAACTAAGTTAACATTACATGAATCATGATATTAAGGAATTAATAATTGATAACAAAATAATGTTAATGGTGTGAGATATGGTACTAGTTGGATAAGCATGCAAATGAACATTACATGCCTATGCAATATTAGAGGCCAACGATATTACTGTCAGAAATATCATTGGTGAAAGCAAGTAGAATGTACACAAAGCCAGCTTATCTAATGATGCACGTATTTTGAAAAATATGTGAGTGACAAATATTTCTAGTTTTAACATTGACTGTAACCCATATCTTGCCATGTGTGCTACCCAACTAGGGGCTAACTCTTGCATTTCTGAATAAATGTTTTTTTTTTTTAAATTAGAAAATGCCTCAACCATTGCATTGAGGGAGAAAATAAAGACCTCTAATACGTAGTATTTGATTTAATAGTTTCAACCTGTTGGTGAACATAATCATCCTAATGTTAAAGCCTTGCAACATTCGATGCCCATATTCTAGGTTATTGTTGAAAATTAAATTAGAATCCACTAATCCCATGGTTGATTAGCTGAAAAACTTGAGAATAAATGAGGTTGTCTACCTACATATAGAGGAAGAATCTAATAATGGTACAAATGTCTCTACTTTTGACTACATTTTTGTAGAGTGATATTAATTTTTTTTTTTGGGTTATTTGGATCGACAAATTTTACATCTGTAAGCCATCGACGCTATCTGTTGATACATTGTGTTGAGTGCGTAGGCCTAGAAGAAGTTTTCTTCCAATGGACCTCCCCACTTCACACAATGTATCAATCTTATGGAGATTTTTTTACCCCCCCTCTTTCTGCCCCACCCCCTCATTTCTTCCTTCACACCTCCACACTCTACACAGTTATGGACATTTTTTCAACAATACACTCCCTCTCCCCATACCCCCTTTCTTATGTAAGGTACCTAGAATGACGTTAGTTATGGCATCATTAAGCATAGAAGTAGAAGCGCCAGGCATAAGAGTGTCATAGAATTCACCAATAGAAGTCGCCCCTCCCATATAGGACCTACTTAGAGAATTGTGTCAATGTCAATGTCAAAGCACTCATCGACAAAATGAACACTCACAAAATTAGTCTTTTCTTTTATTTTCAAATCATTTTTTAGGAACTAAGAAATACAAAAAATAAATCGCCCTCCACCGAGGGAATTATGTCACATCAAGGTTCACTCGGCTACTAGAAAAGTAGAAATAAGATTTCCAAAAATTAACCTTTTTTTTTCTAATTTATGGAAAATTAGGAATATTTAGTATATTCCCAAAACTTTGGTTAAAATTTCAAAAGCTCAAAAAAATAATCAAGGTTCAATGGACTTCGACTATGAGGTGAGTGTTATAGTCCCTAGCGAGGCAAAGACTAATAAGCTAATTTTCAAAAACATACCCATCTTCATGTTGCACTGAAGAATATTACCTTCATACTAACACTCACATTCAAATTTTAGGATTAATTGTGATTATACAAAATACCAATTAACATAGCCTAACATTTAGGTGAAATATATGTATTTCTAAAAAAAATTAAAATATTTATAATAAAATATAGTGTACTTAAAGGAGTTAGGACAATGGTGGTAAACAAGGCATTTTTTCACTGAAGAATATTCCCTTCACACTAACACTCATATTCACATTTTAGGATTAATGGTTATAATAATAAATACCAAGTAACATAGCCTAACATTTAGGCGACATATATGTATTTCTAAAAGAAGTAATTAAAATATTTATAATAAAATAGAGTGCACTTAAAGGAGAAGTTCAATGGTGGTAAGCAAGGCATTTTTCATGATTAGGAAAGATATAAATTCTATGGGGACCTACATTAAATCCATAGGACACTTTAAAGTTGTGGTTCAAAGTGTAATTACACTCAGATAAAAATCCACCCCATGTCCTCTCCTTTAATATGAGTCTAAAGTAGTTGGAGAGTTTTTTCCTATATAATATTCAATTTCCATGAATATTTTTGAACATAATAGAAATATATAAATAACAAT
>APFE031107201.1:23513-45996 GCA_000404065.3 Pinus taeda
CCATAAATACAAAAGAAAACATAATATTTAAAAAAACAATGAAATTACCATATTTATAATAACAATAACTTTTACAATATTCAAAAGCATTAAATTAAAATATTTAGAATGATTACTATTTTGTATTTTGTACGTAATAAAAATATAAAAATACAGTAATAAAATATAAATCAATAATTTATATTAAATAAACCGTGTGTGAGAGATGGTTCGATGACATCTATAATTTTGTCAATAATTATGTTTTGTTTATGGTTGAGGCTTTGATTTTACCTGGTAAGTAGTTTTTTATTTTATTTTATGCTCACTCGTGGCACATAAGTTGAGCATGTTCTCGAAGTAGTCTATACAAAATATATGTTTTCTTTCATAATAGTATTTCAGATAATGTAAATTTTGTTGTCGTAAATGAAAAGAAATTGATTTATATTATATATATAAATATTAATATATTTATATATATATATATATATATATATATAAAACTAATAAAAATCTAATAGAAAAAAAGAATAGTGTAAATTTATCTTAATCATTAATCTATCAAACACTGAAAAAATCTAATATTTATAAATACAATATATTTTTCAAGTTTCCCATTTATAAAATTATAATTTTTTTTTCCCTTGGAAAAATAATGTAATTTTCATTGAGATATAAATATTACATGCTGTATATGTAAGAGCATATGCTATATGAGGCTATGCTTGTTAGTTATAAAAAAAGAGCAAGAAAATTTTGCCTTTCTTCCACGGAGGGAAGTTTTAAGCTTTAGATAATTATTTGTTGTTCTTATCAAAAATGAAAAATTGGCCTAAGGCTACCTGTTTTATAATCTATTAATAAAGTTCTTGAAGTAGCTAGGAAATAAATAGAACATATGAATATTTACATGCGGAAGACTGTGAATAGAAAAAGAAGAAAAAACTAAGCTCCCTGAGAGTTTTCTGCTTCATCTATGTCCATAAAAGGTCTGTGATAGAACTGATAGAAATTCCCTTCTCTGTGCTCTTGTATCAGCGAAGTGCCGAGAGGCCTGTGCGCAGCTTCTTTGGATAAGCTGTCAGCGTCCGCATTTCACTCCCTGTAAATGTGTTGACATGTAAATGAGTCAAAAGTTGTAATAACACGATGGGCCTCATCCATAATGTGAAACAGAGAGAAAGCGAAGCATTTTGTCATTTTATTGATCCAATCACAGACAATTTTTGAGTCACCAAAGAGCTGAAGATCTCGACATTGGGTTTGTAAGGCATATTGGATGAGGAATTTTGCAGAGGACAATTCCGCAAAATTGTTGGTACCACCCCGTAACTCCATTTGAATGTGGAGGGAATGTGAAACAGAGATTTTTAAGATGGCTCGTCCCCCGCATCGCTCCTCTTGGGTAGACCCATCAAAACAGGCACATGGCTTTGAGTGGTCCATGGATTTCGGAGTGATAGTCCTAAATCAGGGTATATCTTCACCTTCAGGGATGACGGAGTAATCAGAGATGATTCAGGAAGATATGGAAGGTCAATGCGGCTGGGAGTTTTGGAAGATGAGATTATTTCTTGCTATCCAAAGGCCCCAGCCAACCAGTAGAGGCAAGTTCTTGAGTTTTTTGGGGATGGCTCTAGTCCACCAAGATGACCAGGCTTCTGAAACCGAAGCACCCTGCCATTTTGTCAAGGAGAGGATTGTTGCTGAGATTGATAGCCAAAGATCACGAGTAGCGTTACAATCAATAAAGAGGTGGATTGCAGATTCATTGTTGCATTTATAAAGATGACACCAAAAGGGGCCCTGATGAGCTCGCTTTAGCAGGTTATCTCCCAGGGGGATTTTGTTCTTTAGAATAGTCCTCATAAGTAGTTTACTCCTCAGAGGGGATTTTAGTTTCCATAAATGCTTCCACCAAAATTCTAGGTCTTATGGGTGTCGCTCCCTGGCAAGTACCAAATATCCCTCCTTTGGCATATATCTTCCTACTTTCGAGAGTGCCCAGACTACATCACCTTCCTCTTCCCTAATCCTGATCTGTGCCTCGGAGAGGGCCTGGGTTTAGTCATTCCAAAGATGAGTCCATTGAAGGGGAATGTTTAGATCTCAGGCTATTTTCCATGCTTGCTGGAAAGGGGTGGAGCGCTCCATATCAACTATTTGACCTATAAATGAAATATTGTTGTCCTTAAGGAAGGATCGAAGGTCCTCTGGCAACCTATGAAGGTTTCCACAATTAATATAATGGTCTCAGCTAATTCTTACTCTCATACCTGATTGGATTTTCCAAGTGAGACCTTCCCTAATGATGTTGAGGGATTTTAGAACCGCCTTCCATATAATGGAGACCCTTGGGTGTATACTTGGAGGTTGGAAGATCCAGTCCATCAGAGGTATAGGTTTGATGTATTTTGAGCAAGCCACCCTAGTCCATAAAATGTTCGATGAGAGTAATTGCCACCCCATTTTTTCCACCAAAGCTAAGGATAAATCATCTAGTTTCTTTATTCCCCATCCTCCCCAATTATTGGGAAGAGAAATGGCCTCCCATTTTACCCATGCAAAAATTCTTCCTGATTGTTTCCCTTTCCAGAGGAATCTACATCATATGGCCTATATCCTAGCTAGGATTCCCCTAGGGATCCAAGCGAGTGACATCCAGTAAACTGGGGTGGCTTCCAGGACAACTTTGATAAGCATAAGTCTGCCAACCCTTGAAAGGTATTTTTGGTACCAAATGTTTAATCTCTTTTCCAATTTTTATATTAGCCAGGTCTAATCTGCAATTTTGTACCCGAAAGGCTTTAGCTTGTAGCCAAGATATTTAAGCCCCTCCTCCAACCTAAGGAAGGTGTATTGAAAACGATGCAGTCCATAATAAATTTCATGCAGAGAGCATCCATTCTCTGTAAGGGTTGACTTGTTGCAGTTAACAGTCATACTCGCTGATTTTTGGAATAGGGAAAAGATGTTCCTCAAGGTGGTTAGGTCACCAATACTGTCATTGAGAAAAATGAGCACATTGTCCAGAAAACGAAGATGAGTTAAGATGCAATTTGCTGTAATTTTTATTCCTTGTAGCTTACCTATTATGTGCTCATATTTTATCTGCCTGCTAAGACCATCCATTATCAAAAGGAACAATAGAGGAGATAAGGGTCATCCTTGTCTGAGTCCTCTTTCTAAGTAAAAAAAGGGGGAGGTAGCTCCATTGATAAGCACGGTGAAAGGAATATTGGTGATACAACACATGATCCATTTAATAAACTCAAAGGGAAAACCCAGGTGTGTTAGGAGCATTCTGATGTAAAGCCAATTTTCTCTATAAAAGGCCTTTGAAAGATCTACCTTTAGGATCATACCTTTGATTTTCTTGGAGTGCAACGAATGAAGCACCTCTTGTGTGGTTCCCACTGCTTCATGGATTTGTCTCTCTTGCAGGAAGGAAAATTGCTCAGGTGAAATGAACCTGGAAAGGATGGGCCACATCTTGTTAGCAACGATCTTGGCTAAAATTTTATAAATGCAATTACACAGCGAGATGGGCCTGAAGTCATCAAAAGTGGAGGGGTTGTCAGCTTTTGGAATGAGAGCAATGAAGGTGGAGGTGAGTGATTCAAGAGAGCATTCCACAGGTTCTAGAGTGATCTAAGACCTTCAGGCGGTCTCTTCCCAGAGTGTCAAAGAAAGCTTAGTAGAACTCGATTCCCCAACTGTCTGGTCCTGGGTTCTTGTCCTTCTTGAGCCCCTTGATCGTGGCTTCCAGTTCCCCCATTGAGATTTCTTTTTTCAGTTCCCTGCTAGCCTCCTATTCCAATAATCGGGGGTAAAGTTGGGCTACTTGCATGATTTCAGCAAGATTAGCTTCAGGGGGGGCCTTGTAAATCTGTTTGAAATGAGAGTTTGCAAGAGTGGCCAGTTGAGGGAAAGTGTTTTGCATTATGACCATGCTCATCCAAGAGTTGCAAGATGGTGTTGATGTTTTTCCTTCCATTTTCAAACTTATGATAAAGTTTTGTGTTGTCATCTCCCTCTATAATGTAGGTCACCCTGCTCCTCAGTCTCCATGCTTCTTCATAGTCCATTAGAAGGAGGATAATATCGACAGGGGATGTTTGAAACAGTCTGTGAAGGGCTAGTTTCTTATCGGGCCTAGCCATCCCGCTATAATTGAAGGAGGTTATCTTCATAAGGGGGGACAACTGAGGGGTTCAATGCTCTAAGTACCCCATTGATGGTAGATTGCTTTCCTAAAGCAATTTCACTGCCAGCTCGAAATTGTGCCTTTGAGATAGAGGAAGGACGACCCCGAGGGAGTTTGGGGGGAAAGTGGGTCAGTGAGGAATCCAAACCAGAGGGTTCCTAAGGGACTGGTTTCTATTTGGCCTTGGACCTGGTCTGGTAGCGAGGGGGATGGGCGCCAGGTACTAGGTCCGAGGCGCTCTCGGAGGGGAGGGGAAGGAAAAGGAAGGGGAGGCGTCAAGGAAGGGGGGGAGGGAGGAGGGGGGAACAACCAAGGGGGGATAAGGGGGCACATCCAAAGGGGAAAGAGGAGCATGAATCCTTCAAAGAATTGTCTATTGGAGATTTAGTTAAATCATTAAAAGCATGAAAGCAAGAGGGAGAAAAGGAAGATAGTTGCTAACCCGAAGAAACCACTGACCTTGTTGCCGCTCTTGCCCTGGTGAGAGGAGGGGGGGAGGTCGAAGTGAAGGTCTGCCGCATTTCTTCGAGGATCCCTATGGGAGAGATTGATCAATTGGTGCATGTTCACCATGTTTCCCTTCATCTGAGCTATAGACCTACTTCCCTTAGTTCTGGTCTAACTTAAGGGGAATTGTCTTTCCAGATTCCCCTCCATCTGATTTCTTGGAATTCTTGTTGAGGGGGAAATCATTATATAGATTCCCAACCCTGTGGAACCTCCTGGATCTGAAAGGAACCCCTTCGTAGTCTAGGTCCTACCTGCGAGAGAAATTCCTCCATTGAATTGTAATATATTCTTGTAATCTACCACTGGTGTCAACGTGAACAAGAATTCGAGCATACGCCATCTTCCCTGTCGAGAGACAGGATTTGTCATATTCTAGATATGTTCCTAGAGAGTTCCCTATGCACCTAAGGATGTCTTCAGGCTAGAACTTGAGGGGTAGACTAGGCAATCTAACCTAGAGAGGGTCGGCCCCTAACTATTCTCTTTCTGGATCAAAAGGTGGAGTCCATCGCCATAGGAGGAATGAAGCTTGTTCAATGTGCCAAACTACTAAATAGACCCAGTTGGTGTGCTCTGCCCTGACAAACCGGAGTGAAAACCGTCATTTCACAAAGGCCTGGACCATCGAGAGTTCGGCAAGGTGATCGCTCCAAATCTATAAGACCCACTATTTTAGCCTGGCAGTGCTATAGTGGCGACCTCAGACTCTTCCAAAAAGAACCCGCTCTATTATTTCCATGGCCTCACTCCATTGGAAATCCTCACCCGACCTTAAAAAAAGGTCTAAATATTTGGGTCGAAGGATCCTTTGCTTCTTTAATTTGCCGGGGCCTTCAACAAGGGAGGGGATTAGAGTGGGATCACGAGTAGGGTTTGATTCAGGAGTAGGGTTTCCCAGGGGAGGGTTTGAGGGGAAAGCCCCAGATATGGGGGGGACCTCAGTGAAATTTCCAGAAAGGGGTAGCCATGACACTAGAGCAGGAAGTCCAGGGGTAGGGGCAGTAGGATCATTGGAGGCAACTATAGAGAGGATGTGGGAACCAACGGAGGAGGGGAGGCCTTCTATAGATAAACCCAAACTTTGATCCAGGGATTGATCTACAAAATTGAGGTTGGAGGGAGAAAAGGGTTGGGTTAAGATGTTAGGGATGGAATGGGTGGCCTCAGAGTAAGTCGTTGTCAAGCACGAGGGCCCTGAGATGGAGGGGAGCGAGGCTACTGTGTCGGTGAGTTCATCGCCAAAGTGGAAGCTGCTTGCCAGAATAACCTTTGGAGAAGTCTAGATGGAGGTGCCCTCGAGAGGGTCTTCCGAGTAGTCAATAATGTCCTCCATAACTGCCTCTAAAAACTCGCGCCAGCTGCCTTCAAAAACCATAGGTCGGGTGTGGAGACTGGTTGGAGGCTTAGGAGTAAACCCATAACAGTAAAAACTAAGAAATCGAAAGGCAGGACAGGCCTAAGGAGTAACGGGCCAACGTACGGGAGGCTAGGGGGATCTGCAGTAGGGTCAGGTTGCCTCAAGGGAGGCACAGGCTATGAGGAAACTGGTGAAACCCTAGCCTCACTTCTTTCGTCACTTCCGATAATGCTCCATCTTTAGATCATTCATTAATATGATATTACGATGCTTCAATTATTTCACTTATAAACTTATAATTATATATATAAATAACAGAATTATCAAATATCAAAATGTTAACATAGTAATGAAAAAAATCTAAAATTATTATTACTAGAACTCTATTAATGTCTAATTAAAATCGTGTTTTAATTAGCTTCTAAATCCTATTTGTTAGGTGACTCTTCAAGTTTTTGAATAGTAGCGTGTTTATATATGTAATCAGATATTGGTTTGATAAAAAGCATCCAAGATTTTGGACAACCTCTCAAAGTGAGAAGCATCATACCTAGAGCTGCAAGTCACCATTTCCAAATTATTGTTCTCTATTTTTTTAAATTGGTATCAAAGCCCATTAGTTGGGGCCTGATTTGAAAAGGAACATGTTGCATTGTCATTGGCGTGTTGCATTGTTGAAGAGTCGAGACTTAGTGAACTAGACGTGAAGGCTGACGGTTGAGGTGCTAAATGCTGAGCCGTTGACTGGTGTGGCTACTGGGAGAAGAAGTGTGAGCATCGTGCACATTTGTGCATAGTCAAGGGTCAGCACTAGGACATGGTGTGGTCCCTAATATTTGTGTGAAGAGGGTTGTGAAAGCAAGGTGGTAGGTTGAGACAAACCTTGCTACATTTATATTAGAGGGTTCATTTTGTGCATATATGTGTTGAGAATTGTAGTCATGCTGGACAAAGTGATTCTAATTGTCAACTACTATTGAGCATTGTTGTCAACTATTGCATTGAGCTTTGTTGATCTCCTACTCTTGTGAATTAGAGCACGAGGGATGCTAGCTGACCTCGCTGTTGTGGTGTGAATTCTTAGGCGTGAAGTATGAAGGAAATGGTGAATTGATGACCTGCCCAAATCAGAATGCATAGGGGGTGATATCTTTAAAGTCAAGTCTGTCATTAACCTGGACCGAACTATGGACACATTTGAGGTAGCATTGGAGGAGAGTGGTATCTTTTGGAGCATTACCAGGTTGGGACTGCATTGCATTTCCAAGTTGGATTGGAGTTGCATATTGCTACAAGAATATTGATCTATTAAGTTATGAGTAAACTTGGACATGTGGACCAACGTGAAGATCTATAGATCTTCGTGTAGGGTTCCTAATGAATTTAAGAAAGATAATCTATGTAAGAACACATTATATGTGATTCAGTCAATGTTCTAAGAAAACCAATGTCTCCAAGTGAGCCAACTAGCATAAGGAAAGTGAGGAGCGGCCAACATGTGAGGATCCCTGCAGATCAGGTTGAATGGTTTGCATGTGTAGCATTGGAGCATTTTCCAGAAGAAGCTAAAGTGTGAGGAAGGATTCACAAGTACCCTGCCTCCAAGGAAGAACCATTTGCATGTGTAGCATTGATCCTGCCATATAGATTTTGGTAGTTGCGTTGATACCTATTAAACATCCATTTTTTTTTGTTGAGAAAGTCCTTAAACTCCAAATTTGGAGATCAGATTAAGTGGGTGGTTCTCAATATGTCTTTATTTTTAGGCTTCATCAACATTGATTTTTTTGATGATGATTTTTTCATGAGGTCATTTGGAAGTATTTTTGGCTTGGGTAGTATTTTTGAGTTAAAAGAATTCTTCATCAAACAATATGGTTATCTTAATGACCGGAAGTATGACGAGCCCCAATATGATCCACAAGATGTTGCAATTGAAGAGCTACCAATTGATCATGAGGAAATGTGTAAGGAACCTATTATTGAAAATCTAGATGCTAACCAAAGCAATACAAGATTAAGAACACAACAGAAACCAAAAGCAAACGAAGGTGTGTTCAAGGGAGCTAAAAATTCTTATCCAAGACAATCATCATCTCAAAGCTCCGAAGTAACATATGGAGGACAAAACAATTCATATTACACATCCTCAACAATCAATGGAATGGGCCCTAATGAGGTGACTCACAATGACCAAATGGAAGTAGATAAAATTCTCTCTAGGTGGAAAGAATATGGTGCTAAAATATTTGACACTAAAAGTAGCAAAAATGCTCCCAACAAGCTTGCACTTATTGTGATGAGTACAAACCATATCACAAGGTTTATGATGCTTTATCATCTCACACTAAAGGAAAAGAAAAACATGGCTTTGGATGAATTTCTCAGTTAAGAGGGTGTGTTAAAATAATAATGGAGAAAATTCTAAGAATTATTATTATTAGGAACTTGTTAATGTCTAGTTAAGATTTTGTGTTTTAGTTAGCTTCGAGATCCTATTTCTTAGGATATTGTTCAAGTTTTTGAACACTTGTGTGTTTTTATATATGTAATCAGATATTGGTTTGATAAAAAGCACCAGAGATTGTGGGTAGCCTCTCAAAGTGAGCAACATCTCACTTGAGAGCCACAAGTCACCATTTCCAAATTATTGTCCTGTATGTTTTTAAATCAAGAGGGGTCAAATTTGTTGATGTACAAACCTTTTTTCAGATTTTGCAGTCTAAATTTTTTTTACAAATGAAGATATTTAATGACTATCGAGTGTGTTTAAAACAATTTTATAATAATATATAATATATATGGAAAACCAAATTATGGAAATTACTTTTGAGAGATATGTATAATTTTCTTTCATTGATATACAGCTAAAGAAACAAAGCTACTTCCATCATGTCGAGATCTAAGTCACATAGTTGGTGAGGCCACTTCCATGATGTCGAGGTCTATGTCATACTTGGTGAACCAACTACACCTTAGTTTTTGTATTGAAATACTAAATAGTTTGTGTTTTCCAAGACGATGTTTGTGCATTCCAAGAAGTGAAAAGATTTTGTTTGCATTGATATAACGTGGAATCTGAAAATCACGCCCTATTAATCTAGCAATTGTTGTTAAATATTTTTTGCAAAGTCAATAAAAATTATTTAAGATATTTTAGGGTATTGATTACGTCTTGGCATTTGGTCAAGGTCTTGTTGTTGTACCTGTTAACATCAAGTTTGCAACTTTCCTTGAAGGTCCAAAGGCAGTATTTATCAGTTCATTTTGCAAAGTCATGGTTATGTAAAGGGCCTTATAAATTTTTTGTGTAAATTGCTATCTAAGCATAGGTACATGTCTAATCAAGTCTTTTCACCCAACCCTAATCTTATCCTATGTTTTTCACATCACAATTAACATATCTCAAGCCTATAGTTGGTGCTGCGAAATATTTTCATAGCTTGGTGCTATGAAATATTTTCATAGTGCTTACCAAAAAATTTAAAATTTAGGTTTTTTGAGCTGCCAACTCCATTATTTCAAGTTCCCAAGCATTTTTTAATAAATAATATCCAGTTCCATCTATGATGTGACAACTAGAAGCATTTTTAAGCCCAAGGGAGATGTTTAAAATCAAACCCTAATTTGCCTTGTTTACCATAAAAAAGTAATTTCTAGCAAACCTAGAACTTTGTTTACAATGAGCAGGAATGTTCTCAAGTAGTTTGCAACATCCATCCATGGTAATTAAAAGTTAGGAAAGGTTTTTGAAACATCAAAGTCTTTACAATATGGGTTTATCAAGTCATGTGAAGCGATTTGATCTTGATGGGATGTATTTTGAAGTGTATCCAAAGATGTTGTCTCTATTAAAAAATGCAAGATGGGAACCAATGTTTCAACACTTCAATGGGCACAACCTGAGTTGGTGCCATGATTTCATCTACTTATTTGATGGAAACACAACAAGAATCAGAACCCTGTAGTTCCTAGGTACATAGGAGTCCATTGAGAAGCAACATGTGTTCTCACTGAGGGTGAGAGATGGTTTAAGAAATAGAGATTACAAAATGTGGACTTCATTTTGTTCTTGAAGGAGGACAGTAAGAACCAAGACTGGAATGTAGGGGTCCTCCAAATATGTTAAAACCTGAATGGTCTAATTCTGTCGAAAGTGTATATCTCTTATTCTAAAGCCTATTTGTATCATATGCGGTTTTTATGTCATTTAGTATGTTTTAGTAAAAATAATTTGCCCTATTTCCTTCACCAAAGCTTGTTAAAGATGTGCACCAAAGTAAGAACTAGACCTAAGCTACAACCTCATGAAATGTTTCATCATGTCCTAATTAAAATATTATATAGTCATGAGCTCAACAAGCAAGTGTTGCAGAAAGAGACAGGGGAAAATAGAGCATGGTGGCAGAATGGGGAAAGAACCCTAAAGGTTGATAAGTCATACAATGAGCTATTAAAAGGGTGACAAGGACCCATGATAAATTCTACCTCCTTGCTTAGGTTGCATAAGTTATAGAGAAATAATAAGTTTACTTGATGGGGAGGACAAATATACAAAACCGTAATTTTGTTGAACAAACCCTAATATTACCTCAATATTTTGACCTACTCCATGTTAATCGTTTTTTAGAGTAAGTAATTTTCGATATAATATGGTAAATGTCAAAGGATTTTTGTGGCTGAGGGAGTTCATAAAATACAATTCAACATAAGGAAACATCATCTTTAAAGGAGCAAATAGAGTCAAGGGTAGTTGCATAGTTTTAGCATGGTTTATAGGTTCATGCACCAAATTCACTACCAAGAGGGAAGATGGGTTGTAGTTACAAATATCAAGCCTACAAGGGAGTGAGTAGTTCTTGAATCTATAATACAACCATGAATCGTCCTTATTCTAGAATAATAGCAGGATATACAAGCAACAGTTCTACAATGTACTTTGACCATGGTTATGTGCTAGATAGAGATTCAAATAGCTAAGATGATAGGATTTTGATTATTTTTTATTAATTAAACTTTCAGATATTGTAAATTTTATGCAGTTATTGCTACCAAACTTAGTGGACCTTATCTTTTATTATATTTTTCCTATATATTACATGAGAACTGATGAAAATAGGTTGGTTTTTTATGAAAGAATAGTCATTTTCTATGTGTTGAAAGCTTTATCAATCTACAGTTTCCCAATATCAGTAGATTTTGATCAGTGATATAAAGATTCATGTGATAGTATTTCTTAATATGTGTTTTCTACATGTTTAAATGTTTCTCTCTTTATAATATCATTTGAATAAATGGTATTCTGAATATTTGAATAAGAGTAAATGCTACATAATTCATCCTTACTTTGATGCTTTATTTCATAGATTTTGAATATTTGCATTCCTATCTTCTAAAGCTACTTTAGGATTCATTTCATATGCCCTGTAATCGTGGATTTTTCTCCTATTTTATTCCTTCATCTATAATGATGACCAATGTCTAGGATGTGTTATCTACCTTACATATGTCAATCCTAATCAAATAGGCAATATCTTGGTAAGTTGACATAAACCCTAGCTTGTTAACTCCATTTCCCAATGGACTATCTCCATAATGCCCAACCAAACTCTACATTAACACAACACAATTAAATATCTAGCCACTATGTGAAAGTATAGTCAATTACAAAACATAGTGATTAGGCTATCAGAGAGAGCCCTCTCTAAATTGAAGGGGATAGCATTCAATCTATAAGTTGATTTGAATGGTTACCTTAGGAATTTCCCTCCTACATCCAAGAGGACATTTTTGAGTGATAACAATACCCGCTTTTCATTAGGAGGATGATAGCCTTACATTGGCTTAACTCTTCTTAAAAAATTGTTGATTAACACTGCACATACTTGCCTCCATGTTTATGTTCAATACGAGATTCTTGACTATGACAAAAAATTATAATAATCACTTTTTCATGTCATTTTCAGAAGAGATTTTAGAAACTTTTTGCACTCTCAACATTGCTATCAAAGGAAATATGGCTCACAATGTGCTATTAATTCCATTTAATCATTAATTTAGCGATACTTGATTTTTCCTATAGACAAAAAGTCAATCGATAAGTCTGGGAGCCGGTGGAAATATATAATCTGGGCATTGTCAAAACATGTTAAGTTTTGGATTCTTTTGGCTTGCTGAAATTTTTTTTGCCAGATTTTATTTTTGTTGTTTAAAATAGGTTTTACTGCATATATGGATTGAACACCATCAAAAACCCATGGGGCACACAAATTGTTGAGAGTTTTCAATTCAAACTTTTGATTCCAAGAAATTCCTAATGGATTTTAACCAAATTATATTAACAAATATACCAGAAAACCTACCAAAATATAGCACAGATAGACTACTACTATAATTTTGTGGAGGGTGCTGAATAGAAATATTGTATCCAATGCAATTGTCTGTGATGCGAAATTTGTTTGTCATCTAAAACTACCGATTTCAACACTTTTGTCCAATGACTTTGACATTTTGTGAGTGTCAAATTCTCATGACAATATCATATTCTTCTTGAGGTGCTTCAAATGTATTGCACTAATTTAATGAAGCTACTTATTGGCACGTCCTCACATAATTTTTGTTGATTTTTCCCAATTCTAGTATAATTTTTATATGGTTGAATTTGTATATCATAATTATTCATATTTTTAGACCATTTAATCAATGTTTATATTAAATTCTATTTCTCCTAAATATCCAATTTAAATTACTTTAAAAAAATCATTAAATATTGCTAGAAACTAATTTCCTTTGCATATTCACAATTTCATAGAATTTGATGGATAGTGAAAATATTTTGATCATCTTTTGCATAATGTAAACATTGTTAATAGTTGCAAAGCCACATAGTCCTTGCCTCTACTGCTAATTAATTGATTAAGGTAACTTGGGGTTTGTGTTTTGATGTTATTCGAGAATGGTCTATCATGGCAATCATTTCCACAATGTATTGTTATCCCTGCTTCCGCACATGATTTATCTGTAGCTATGCATTTCCTATAATGAAATTCACCTCCACACTTCACACTCTACACAATGAAAGATTCGTCCACACCTCGAAAGAAACATGATAGCACAACAAATAAAAATCATAATTATGATATAGATTGGGACCATTTACATAAGACATCAATGGGTAGTGAAAATTTTGTACATTAGGCTTTTAGATAAAACCTTGGCCATGCAATGAATTTATTAGCTATGGACTTTAGCATCCCAAACTCCTTAGGAAATTTTGCATTACTTTCATTTCTTCATCTACAAGAAAATGTATTAAGTGCAATTATGCCATCATTTATAAGACGTCTCGTCAATATGCAGGGCATTTCGCTAAGCAATAACAATTTTGAGGGTCCCTTTTCACCTTCGTGGTTTGAATTCCCACATATCATGGAGCTTTACTTAGATAACAAGCTATCAAATCTTATTCTAGGGTCACATCATAGGTGTAATAATTTTTTGGATTTCATTGTGCAGACATGACTTTCATTGTGGAGACATGGCTTTCATTTTGCAGAGTGTGAAGCCACCTCCTCACTCTACATAATGAAAACCAAGGAGACTACCACAGTAATAAGAAACAAGATGGCTGAATCAATGCTTGACTTTCGTTGCCTTATGGCACTAATCATGACTATTTCTCAGTGTTTTCTTGGAAATACAACAACTAAATGCTAAAACCCATTGAAAGAAAATAGAAAATCCACCATTTAAAGATATATTTAACACATAAGCAATGTCAGATTACAGATGAGATTTAGTGCGTAAGCAATGTCAGATTATAGGTTTGCTAGATTTAGAACACAATGTATCCTCCACACAATGTTTTAAACCATTTCAATCCTTAGACACTACTTTGAATAGGTATGCATACTAAACACTAAGTACACAAGGTTACATTCACAAGGCGCCATGAGGCTACTAGCATATTTATTTCCACAACACGGTGTGGTCCTAGGTTGACTATCACTTAACTACATTAATGGTCAACATTGTAGACTTAGGTGTGTGTTTAGTGCGACCCAAGCCTCCAATATGATATTAACTACTTACTATAGTAAGATATTAAATATATATGTTTGTGTGTAAGACTACATTAACTATCTCATTCCAAGCCACAAAGAATGGTGAACTTGCTAACGAGAATTATGTTTCATGCAGCCCAACCATTGCATAATCTTCATTATATTTAATCTAATAATGAGTAATCTATAGCTAAATTTACTAATGCACAATGTATGCAATGTTGAAATACTACTTAGTAAATAGTCATAGTTGCTTAAAGCTTTGGTATAAACACATAATGGTGTGTTCACAGTGTGTATCTTTCTCTTAATAAGAGATGGTTCCTCGCATTAAGGTGTGCGGAGTATCAAGCACCTATGCAACTTGTCAACGAAACCCTCACTTGTACAATCACGAGACTACGTAGTGTGGGGACTTTGGGACGATGGGTTGCTACGGTTGTGTGTTAATTATATTTGTCAACAAGTTTGTTATATATATTTATGCTTTGGTTCTATTAAATATGTCATGAATAGAAATTACATCGATCCGAGGTCATACCATTTCATAATTGAAGGTTGTTCAAGTATATACTATACTAGTGCATTGTTTGATATAGGAATTACATTGGCCCTAGCCATTGTGTGGAGTGCGGAGGTTTAGAGGGAGTTTTCTTCCTCCTTATTGGGGTGGCATGATTTGTCCCCACACAATGTTGTGCAGGGCTGAATAGTAGGCTTTGCACAAAATTTCAAGCAGTCTCTGCCTTGGTAAGGTATTCTACAATTCAGTTTGGGTGATGCAGAATTTCAACGATATGAGTACGTTGTTTCGAATTTTACAACTTCTTCCAAAGTATAAAATTGGTATGGTTATACTGTAAAGCATACATTTAAGAATTTAAATATGGTATTAGGTGATAATATGATCGTCAACTTAAATAGGTATAGTATAGCTTTATAATAAAAGTTATTTATACATCAATTCTTTGTGTAGACAATGATAATAACTGAACGTAATTTGGCTGTCAATATCCATCGTTACTAGAGCACTTCGTACTTTTCGATATTTTTAGCGATGGGAATGCAGAACCAGCCCACATTATTTTTTTTAAGTAGATGTCGTGTATTCCTGCCGCTCATATTTATTAGAGTTAACCAAAATGGGAATTTAAGCTTTTGTAGGCACTGCGAAGATATAGAAGAGGATTTCATTGTGTTGTATTCATTGCGATTGCGAAGATATACCAGAGGATTTCATTGTGTGTAGTTGCAGAGGAACTGTTAAACTTTCATAAGGAAATATGGGCTCCGCAAGGATACAAGGATATCTGACATTCGAGCAAGGATATTTGACATTCGAGCTACTCTCTCTTCATTAACATTGACCCCGAGTGCTACCACTACATTGATTAAAGGCGACTCACCTAGTCCACGCTCACCGCACCACGGTTCCCTAGTGTCCGGCCGTCCAATGCTATAGATCTATCTTTTTATGTGAGGTCAACCATCAAATGAGGATGGAGGCGCCGAGCATCCAATTGCAGACAATCAGTTGTGCAGGATCTGGACCCGAGGCGAGAATTTGTGCCACAGATCTGAAGTCTTTGGATACGGCTGTCAGTCTACATAAATCACCACACATCTCAGAAACGAGTGCTGCCTGTAGCCCTCTCAAATGCAGATCTATTGGAAGAGCTCCAATATTACAGCCTCCAGGAAGAACCACATGGGTTTCACCATACCGAGCCAGCAGAGGACCGAACAAAAAAAAATTGAACAGACGACCGATCACCATATCGACAGCAAACTCTCGAATGTAGCATGTCAGATCCTCACGTCGGAACAAGCAGTCGACTAGTAGACCACGCTCTTGATGTAATCCCTCTCCATATTGTTAAAATTGGTATGCGCAAAGTCCAGGGGCCTTGTCGCCTCCAGCCGAACATGGCCATTCGCCTCCAAGGAATTCATCCCCTGCATCAAACAACTGAACCAATGAAATAGAACCAAACAATCGAATTGAAATAGTGCGTTTTTCCACCACAGCCACATCAATGTTCTCTCCTCTGATAACAGTGGTTTTCCGGTACAAAATTACAAACTTTCACCTCGCGGCAAGATCCATCGATGAGATGGACAATCTCAAAAAAAGTTAAAACAATACAAACAAGCTCTTTTATTTTCCTCAGCCCATGACGGAACAAGCGCGGGAGGGGCCAGGCCCTAAAAGGGAAATTCCTATTCATTAATCAAATATGATATTATTGATTAATATGATATTATATATATAGATAGTGTTGTTTGAAGATAGGAGAATTATTTTGGACACATAATTTGTTGGTTAAGAGAATATCTCAACCACACATAAATCTAGGAACATAATTGGGAACAGACTCTTCTAAATTGGAAGAATCACAACTGAAACAAGTAAAAATTACATATTCTAATAGGAACCACATTGAAATCTTTTTTAACACAATGCACCTTCTTGTCCTACACTCTCCCGAAAACCAACACTAATAAACAATAAAATATTATTTAAATGCTCTCATTTTCCTTTGAGTTGTCATCATGCATGAATGGCTTCTTGTCATCATTATACATAATGGAGTCTCTGGATGCATGTTGCTTCTTGTCATCATTAAACATGATGGAGTGTCCAGATGGCTTGTTCACTTTGTTAGGTCAGTAAAATCGTTGACAAAATTGTCTAAACCCTCGCAAGGCTATTTTGGTTACTTGTTTTTAATACATTGTGCTGAATGCCGAGGAAAAAAATTACTTACACCTTAGCACTTTGGTATTGTTAATAATTTTATGTTTTGAATGTTTTGGTATTGTTAACAATTTAATGTTATAAAAAGTTGGAAATAATTAATTCCTACTTGTCTATGGTTGTAATTTCCTAATTGAGGAGTTTGTTCCTACATAATAGGAATAAGCTAGAATATAGTTTCTCCTAGTTTAGTGTGTGGTTGAGAGAATCTCTCAACCACACTACTATACGTCTAACATAGCATTCCTATCTTGAGACTATTGATTGTATAAATATGTGTGTAAATTCCTCATTCAACAATTAATAGAATATATTTTGAGTGACTGCAATTTTATCTTGGTATCAGAGCCTGTGAGGGCCTGGCCCCTCCTAGGCTTGGCCCCTCGTGCGCGGGGAGAAATAATTGGGAAATATTTTTTGTTTTAGTTCTTTAATTATCCATCATACGTCCAAACCTGTGGTTATTTTTTTTTAATGGTCTGAGCGTTGACGTCCCGAGACAGCGCGAGCGTAGCTGAGGCCATCGTAGCTCTGCACGGAATGTGGAATCACCGTCTGGAAGCGACGACCACTGCATCTCCAGAAAACCCCCGAATCGGCCGAGGACCATAGCAGTTTGTTTCTTCGTCACGGCGGCAAATATCTCGTATTCTGATGTGATTCTTCACTGGAAAATGTCGCAGAGAATAGTAGGTATGGTAGGTGATTGGTCCAATGTGAAAACCGCTCTGGACATCAGATGCGGGCGCGGGATTCTTCTAAATGTTGTGGCAATGCAGCTGAAGAAGGAAGGCAACAACGGGCGGGTAGTGGACGCCCTGGAAATGCCACGGCTGGCCTAGTGGAAAGGCGTGAGCAAGAAATTTTCCATTATATCGACAGCCGATCACCTGCCCGCCACGCCCTCAGAGCCCTAGGCCCCGATCCTGTGGCCGTGGCCGTGATCAAATGGAGCGAAGACAACGGAGGAATCAGAAGTCGACGTGTGTTAGTGGCATGGAGACTGCTGAACAGAGCCGACCTGTGTGTTGGGGCAAAGGTTGGAACACTGATGTGGTGAGGGGTCAGAGATCGTGCAGTGGCATGGAGATCGCATTGCAGCAGTGGCGTGGAGACCATTCGTGGATCTAGTGCAATGGAGGCATGGTGTTGTTGTTGGGATCTACCCGGAGGTGTTGCGCCTTATTCGTGGTGGTAGCTGGGTGCCTCTTCTATTGTTTCCAAAGTTGTCTGAGTGGAGATCCATAACAGTATTAAGCCTGCTGACTGATCCGTAAGAAAAGAAAGTTTGAGGTGCTGGTAGGGTTCTTCCAGCTCTTGTGCGATCCTCCTCCCTTAGACATGCGATGGGATCCATGGGATGGGAGAGCAATTACTGGATTTGGGACACTGTCTTCGTCCCCCGCGTTATGGGCGGCCTCATGGTCATGGCTGCCCCTCTGGGCCTCTCCATTGGTTACTTCGACACACTTCCCGTCCCGGGCCTGCCCGCGGCCCTGCTGCCGACGTCGTTTGGTTTGTTCCCTATTCGCAGATTTTGCATTTGCATTCATTCTTTAAAGGCCAATAGTGCGAAGGGGTTCGAAATGATGAAAAGGGGAGGGGATTCTTCGTCTTCATTCCCAGACAAGGTGCTGGAGCATGTGTTGTTGTTCGTGGTTTCGTTGGTACTGCGTTCGGAAGATAGTGGCGCCGTTGGATCTGGTATCCCTAGTGCAGTTTTCAATCTAGCGACAACTGTAATTGGTGCAGGAATTATGGCACTGCCTGCAACAATGAAAGTTTTGGTATTGGCTGATTGATTGCCATGGGGGCGTGAATTTCCCCTTCAAAAGGCCATGTACATTGGTCGTTTTCTTCTGAGCGCGCAATCTCCAGACAGGATGGATGGAGGGATTTGAACATCCATTTGCGGCCAAGAACGGTAAATCGCTGCCGGCGGGAGTTTCTTTGGCCCTGGCAGGCGACGAACGGGATGCGGCGGACTCTGACGAGTCATCAGGAAGCCTCGTGGACATTTTCCGGTCGCCTGTGACGCGGACTAGAATGGTTTTAATGGCGTTCATTTGGTTGGCAAACGGATGGCCGGTGTGCAGCCGATCTCACTTTGGGATGAAGATCATACGGTTTCTTCCTACTCAGGAAATGCCGCATGCCAATCATCGTATGGCTTCATCCAGAGACTAGCAAGATGAATAACCTTTGACAGAGAAGCCTGCATAGATTTAATATGGAAAGCTGGCGCACGTGATTCATATCGAGGCGTTTCAGTGCGGGATCTAGATGCGAAATATCGTAAAAGAAGTGCAGTGAACTCCGTATATTTCGACTGCTGTAAAATTTTTGGCATCATTCAGCGTTTTCCGGGGTGCTCTGCTACAAAAAATATTCAAGAATGCTGCCATGCCCGCTAGTTTTTCCTGCAACAGAGGCCCCTCCTAAAGTTCAAAGATCCTTAGGAAAGGAGAGGACCAAGATAGGAATAAATGGGTTTGGTCGTACTGGGAGGCTGGTTTTGCGTGTTGCATTAAGCAGGGAAGATATCCAAGTAGTTGCAATCAATGACCCTTTCATTGATGCCAAATACATGGCTTATATGTTTAAGTATGATTCAACTCATGGGATATACAAAGCGAGCTTGAAGATTGTTGATGATAAGACTCTTGAAATTGATGGTCACAGTATTACTGTCAATTCTAAAAGGGATCCTTCAGAGATTCCATGGGGTAACTATGGAGCTGAGTATGTTGTAGAATCATTTGGAGTTTTTACAGCAACCGAGAAGGCTTCTGATGAAGAATTTGGTATTGCTGATGCAGTCATGACCACTGTTCATGCAACAACAGCTACACAGAAGACAGTAGATGGTCCATCTATGAAGGATTGGCGTGGAGGTCGTGGTGCTGCTGTGTTTTTGTAGTGGCAGCCCTGCGTGTGATGGTGACAAGTTGATAAACAATACACGCTATTGTTCTGGTCTTTTGGGCTACTGTTTGCCAAAGGGTGCTGTTTGGGGAAAATTGGATAGTTTTTGTTGTTCGCTTTGATGCTGATTTTAGCTGATTGGATAGCTTTTGGTTGTTGCTATGTTGGGAAATAATCATTTTTGGGCATGGGTAGAGAAATTAAATTTGAAGAGTTTATGTTGTATTCTCTTGGAAGCATGTTTAAATATTATTGGCCTTATTGAGCCTAGCTAACTCAATGTAGGCAAAGTTATTTTGTTAGAATTCGCGACCCTAACAAATGACAGGGTAAGCATGGAGTTCCAAGAAGTTATTTGAACAGATAAGGATGCCCACGATGTAGAAGAAGCGGAGGTAATGAAGCAGCGACAATGTTGATGGTGGACAACAAAGTAGATATTTGTTTGAGTTAGTGTGGTTTGTGGAATAGACTCCCTAGTATGTTGTAATAGTTATTGTATGTACCAGAAAACTCCAAAATGTAGAATGGAATGTAAGCCTTGTAAAGGCATTTGAAAGTTCGTGGTGATCTCAAAACCACTTTGTAATGGTTTGTGGTCAGCCTGAAACCATCTTTTGTCACTGTAATGTGACGGTTGGTGGTGAACCAGAAACCATCTATAGAGTCCTAGTGGCTACAGGATTTGCCCGGTGGTGGCATATTGAAGTTGGCGGATTTGCCCGGTGGTGGTAAATCGGACTTGCCCGGTGGTGACATATTGAAGTTGGCGGATTTGCCCGGTGGTGGTAAATCGGACTTGCCCGGTGGTGGCAGATTGCCTTTGTGGCTGAATCGCCTATGTGGCTTGAGGTGCCTTTGTCGCTGTGTGTACACAGGAGCTTTGTGCTCGTAGGAGCAGGTGGACTGCAGTAACACCTGGCTCAGACTCAGATGATTTTCTCTAAGTAGAAGGGGATTGGCGTTTTTCGCGCTAACAACAATGCCGAGAAGGCCAACTGGCGTGTATGTTAGGCCATTAGTCGCACCAATAGGTGCGGGTTTTTTAGTTAAGGATCGCGCCAATTCACCTTCGAGGGGATCTGCGGAAAGCCTCAACTTTGTTTGACGGTCTGCAAGGGGTGCAGGATCGGAGAAGTTGCAGATCTATCTGGGAGAGGCGGATCAGATCAATTCTTTGGCTGTATTGGAAACGCCAAATTTGCAGATTGTGGATCTATCCGAAGATGGAAAATTGTGTTTTTTGGAGGTTCTGTACATGCATTTCGCCTGATGGTGGTGGATTTGACTATCATGACAAGTAGTCATTAAGGGAGGGAGTTGGAAATAATTAATTCCTACTTGTCTATGGTTGTAATTCTCCATTTGAGGAGTTTGTTCCTATATAATAGGGATTTAGTTTTTTCTAGTTTAGTGTGTGGTTGAGAGAATCTCTCAACCACACTAGTGTAAGTCCAAGATAGAATTCCTATCTTGAGACTATTGATTGTATAAATATCTTGTAATTTCCTCATTCATTAATATAATAGAAAATATATTGAGTGTGCTACTTTTATCTGGGCATGCATCGAGCAACACAAGTCTCTGACAAAAAATAATATTTATAGGAACAACTAAATCACTGCAATTGTAGAAATAAGCAAATAGAATGAAACACACAGACAGAGATTCGCAGAAGAATGAAATTAGTACTATCAAATGGTCAATTGAATGGTGGTGACAACCTCTAAGGAGAGATGCTTAGTTACTCTCATGTGCAACACCCTCCCGAAAAGGCGAGAATACATTCATCGTGTTTACAAAGAACTTCGTAAATGAAAAGAGAAGAAGGAGAGCGGATGAGGCATGGAAGGCCAAGAGTCACAGGGGCTAAGATGGAAAATCGACTACCAACTTGTCAGCGCCACAACTATTATGCACAAAACGAGAATCGGGTCCAAAGGTCATAAAAGAGCTCACAATGAGACAAACTACGTGAACAGGGTGTGTACTTTAAATACAACTTTTCGAGGCCGAAAATGATGTTATTGTTTGATGGCTGCTAATGACGCAAGACGTGGAAAGGCCAAATTAGCAATGAGCTGCCCAGAGTTGCTACAATGGTCGACAAGGTCCAAACGGTGGAATGGATCACATCAGTGGTATGAGATGCGGATGTGTGAATGCAGGATTTTTTTTCCATTTGCGTAGGGAAATTGAAACATCTTAATCATTGGTATGAGATGCGGATGTGTGAATGCAGGATTTTTTTTCCATTTGCGTAGGGAAATTGAAACATCTTAATCGAGAACCGTTTTTGCTTTCTGTGGCGGTGGTGAATTAATAATAATAATAAACAAACAAACACACGTTACATCTGGTTTCGTATCTAAGGCTAGTAATGTAGAACTCTCCTCCCACATTACATCAAGATTTGCCTCTGTGACTACCCGCTCTGTTTTTTAAATGAAATTTGTCGAATACTCATTCTTCCATGTGCATTGCTTGTTTCAAAGGTGAGAGAAAGAGGATATTTAACGAAGGAAACTAATGGGGCGGCTCAGTGCAGATGGTAAGAATATTAAAAGCATGAACTTATTTATTGGGTATAAATTTGATGATACATGGCATGCTTATTTAAATAAATTAGAAGTATTATGTGAGAGGGAATATAAGTGATTTATACCACATGCAAGAATGAG
>APFE031107201.1:46016-61262 GCA_000404065.3 Pinus taeda
TCTTTTGTCACTGTAATGTGACGGTTGGTGGTGAACCAGAAACCATCTATAGAGTCCTAGTGGCTACAGGATTTGCCCAGTGGTGGCATATTGAAGTTGGCAGATTTGCTCGGTGGTGGTAAATCGGACTTGCCCGGTGGTGGCATATTGAAGTTGGCGGATTTGCCCGGTGGTGGTAAATTGGACTTGCCCAGTGGTGGCATATTGAAGTTGGCAGATTTTCCCGGTGGTGGTAAATCGGACTTGCCCGGTGGTGGCAGATTGCCTTTGTGGTTGAATCGCCTATGTGGCTTGAGGTGCCTTTGTGGCTGTGTGTACACATGAGCTTTGTGCTCGTAGGAGCAGGCGGACTGCAGTAACACCTGGCTCAGACTCAGATGATTTTTTTTTTTCTGAGTAGAAGGGGATTGGCGCACTTTTCACACTGACAGCAGCGCCAGAAAGGCCAACTAGCGCGACTGTTAGGCCATTAATCACGCCAATGGGCGCGGGTTTATCATTCAGGATTGCGCCAATTCACCTTCGAGGGGATCTGCGGGAAGCCTCAACTTCGTTTGACGGTCTGCAAGGGGTGCAGGATCGGAGAAGTTGCAGATCTATCCAGGAGAGGCGGATCGAATCAATTTTGATCAGATCAATTCTTCGGCTGTATTGGAAACGCCAAATTTGTAGATTGTGGATCTATCCGAAGACGGAAAACTATGTTTTTTGGAGGTTTTGTACATGCAATTCATGTGATGATGGTGGATTTGACTATCATGGCAAGTAGTCATTAAGGGGGGGAGTTGGAAATAATTAATTCCTACTTGTCTATGGTTCTAATTTCCTAATTGAGGAGTTTGTTCCTACATAATAGGAATAAGCTAGAATATAGTTTCTCCTAGTTTAGTGTGTGGTTGAGAGAATCTCTCAACCACACTACTGTACGTCTAAGATAACATTCCTATCTTGAGACTATTGATTGTATAAATATGTGTGTAAATTCCTCATTCAACAATTAATAGAACATATTTTGAGTGACTACAATTTTATCTATAAATGCATGCAGTCATGTAATTTTAGTTTCAAGATTGTAACACTGTAACTAAAAAATAAACTGTAATAACATCCAAATAGATTTCAATGTGAAAATGGCATAGTGGGTTAAAGACATTTTGATCTATGAGATGGATTTGGAAGTGTTATGTAATTAAAACTCATAAAAAATTTGTTGTTGATCTTTGTTGTTTTTATTTGAGTCCATCAAATACTTTTTTTAACCGGACTGCTTGACATGTAGCTAATGTCCCCATTATAAATTCAGCGTCCACTTACAAAAATGTTATAATAACCTATTTCTTAGATGGCTCTGAAATCACACATGAACCAAGCCTGAACACAAACCTAAAAGTGCTCTTTCTATCTATGTATGGAATCAAATCCTTCTTTACGTACTTGCATACATTATTTCACAAGATCCTTGGTGCTTGCAAAACCAGTGGGAAGAAAACCAAGAAAAGAAAGCCAACTATTTTCTTTTTAACATTACATTATAAATTTATCGAACTATTAAAAAATGCGCAAATTTCACACCTAGAATAAAAAATACCAGATTTCTTTTAGCTATGATTCTGTTAAAAATCTGGTTAATTACGCAGTTTATTATTTGTCGGGGGGTGCGCACACCTCTTGCAATATTAAATACGTGAAAATGTAAAACCGTGTGGGTTTATTTCACGACTTTCAAGTTTGAACGACATTCACACTTTATCAAAGTCACGTGGATGGTGGCATTATAGAAGTTAAACATTAAAAAAAAATTGTTAATGCATGTCACGTGGTGGTTTAGTTTGTAAAAGTGTTTTGTTAAAGTGTTTGTTATAAAAACAAAAACTAGGGATTATTATAAAAGTTCTTTTATATCAAGGTCTTTCTCATATAAAAGAAAATATGGTTTAGCGTTTTATAAAAGGAAGGACTTTTTGAGAAGTTATGTAAAGTTTATAGAAAAGAGAAATTTAAGGTTTTTAAAAGAAAATAGTTTATCAAATTTCTAGTTTGATTTCTCATTGTTTATATGGAAATTTTATGATGTTAGGTCATTAAGATGGTGACCACTTTGCAGGTTTATGATGTTTGGAATTATGTCCAGTTTAGGTTTTCAGAACTTAATAATGCAACAAAAGAACAAGCTCTCACTAATGCAGAGATGGAACAACGGAATAAGGACAAAAAGAATAATGCATAAGCGTTGCAACTTATCCAGCAGGGAGTGGACTGAGCAGTGTTCCAGAAAATTATGATCACGTTTTCAACAAAAGAAGCATAAAGTAAATATTGTTAAGTTGCAAAATACTAGGAAAGATTTTGAAATTCTACAAATAAAAGAGACAAAAAAGATTGATTTTTTCATGAATCAGATCATAACTCAATGAAATTTTTATGTGTTAAAAAAAAACTTTATGTCATGACTGTTTCCACTCTAAACCACCACAACGGAAAACTTTGTAAGGAACCCATATCTTGACTTTTCCTTTTGAAATAAAAACCACTTTTGAATAAAGCTCTAAAAACATATTCTCTCTTTCTGTTAAAAAAAAAAAAAATCGTACTTGCTCATGTGCCTTTAATACCTTTTAAACGTTTCCTCACGCTGACTTTTCCATGTTCACGATTGTTTCTTCAAAACATCGATTTCGAAACCCTCAATGAGCACTGGTTATGGACTGCTCACGACAACGACTGTTGTGGTTGTCTGACAACTTTTCCATATGGTGGCTCTACAAGCGGTGGCTATATATCGGCAGATAATTTTGATCACGACTCTTTTTCATTGGATTAAAAGTAGTGCAGCAACGGAAAACACATTCGACTTTATGTTTTACTTATTTTCCACATAGTTAGGCTCTACAAGTTGCGAGTGCAGACTTCATCTCCCTGTTACTCCTATAAAATGTTAACGAATTGTTCAGAATAATGTGTTGTATTGTTTAATACGTATGCGTGCTAATGTCGCTCACGAACATGAAGTCTTGTGTTAGTCCTCTAACGCTACTAACATCAAATCTAATATGTGTTCTCTTGAAAAGCAGAAAGGTTGCCACCTTTAACATGGCTCAATGTTAAGCCCGTGAGCATTATAATGCCCTGAATACCACTCTAAGTTGCCTTATAGCTCAACCAAAACGAAAAAATATTTCTCCGAAAAAATATTTCTCTCTTCTCTCTCACATGTTGATCCACTCTCCCTCACTCTTTTTAACCTCATTCTGATACCAATACTACGCATAAAACACATGAGCTATGGCTCTTTTTTCTATTGATCACACAAAAGTTTATAATTACAATGAACGTGGTAAAGGGTATTTAACCTTTTCCAACTAGTGAATTACCTAAAATAACTTGACATGCAACCACACATTATAAGTTCGACTATGAATTAACTTAACTTGACTCAACGCTTAGTTAACAATTAAATCTCTAACTTTAGTCATCTTCTCATGCAAGAGTAATTAGCTTATTTTAACACTATTCAAAGGAAAAACTCAGTGGTTTGAAGCTATATGCGACAGATAAAAACTATAGTGAATGTCTAAGAAAACCTTGTCGTGAAAATGTTGATGCTGACATAATCGCCATAAATATGAAAGAAAATGTGATGTCAGTAGATTATCCAATGAATTATGGCCTAGGTATAGGACACCAGTAACCTCCTGCTTCACACCACTGAATATGATGTTGAAATAAATATATAACAAATCCATAGTTTTTGCAAGTATGATATATCTATTGAAATAGATAGCTATATTCCTTCGTATAAATTACTAGGAAGATAACCATACATGATGCCACATCATGTATCATGCATCACATATATATTTTCTATTTCAATGCCCAATGTCAAGAGGGGACTGACTGCGACCATAAAAAAATTTATTGCCATGGTCTCTCAAACCAATACTCAATGATGATTCTTTTAATTAGGTAGTGAATTAGAGTTATCTCCATGTAATGTCAGACACATCGTCTTCATAATGTGTTATCACCCAATAATTTCCCAAGGTTAAAGAAAGAGATCACCGGGGTAAACACTAGCCACTTTTGGAGATTAGGACTTAGCCTTCCTAATGCTCAAAGAGGACTCTCTCTATATGATTTAGATTTGTTCGATGGGATTTTAGGCTAGTTATGAAAGTTCAAGGGGGTTTTGATTTGTATTGAAGATTGGGTTGTAGAATCCTTGAAATAGATGGATAGAATGATGTCTCTAGACCATTGGGCTATGGAGTAAAAAAGAAAGGCAGCAGAACTAGATCAACTCACTAAATCGAATGTTCGAAGAGAAAGATAGCAGAGTAGAGTGCAGATCTTTAGGCCAGAGGGGTGAAAAGGGTTTAACCAAGGTGAAAGAGCAATTAAGAATCATTTTCTATAGATTATAAAAAAACAACCTAAACTAAGGAGAAATTAAGAATTCCTCAATTTAGATTATCAGTAGAAAACATGTATTTGCCTAACTGTTATAACAGAGTGTAATTAAACAAATTCTAAGATAATACTTCTAGTTATGGCATTCAGATTCACATAAACATGATGGAAAAACTTTAAAAAGGATAACAACAACATGATAAAATACTTGTCTGTACCTCGCTCTACACATGCATCCTTTGAAATATATGGTCTTTATTCATCAATCCATCTTGTTGGCTCAGTTAATGCTCAAAGGGCTTTATTGTCTTTCAATCAAGAAATTTATAGAAATGTCTAAGAATCCACCCTACATATTTCGAATTGTGAAGTATTTATAATAATAATAATAATACTATCCATTTTTAAGGTCACGGCCAAGTTAGACACCAAATTAGTGTATGAGACACCCTTGTTTGTGGGACAAGGGACCCATCTCCGCGCAGCGATTTGACTTCTAAGTCTACGAAGGCATACATACTCTACCCCATTTGGTTTTGAACCTGTGACCTCTCAGGAGGAAACACATGCTCTTAACCATTAGGCCCACTCAAGCTATATACTAAGGTTTTATTACAAATATCTCAAATTGGTTTGAGATTTAATCTAGGAAATACAAATATCTTCTTGCAAGAAGATAGAGGTAGCTATTGAACTACTTTTGTGTTGTCCCTTTAATTGTGGTATTGTTGTCTTATATGGTTTGATTTTATCTCTTTATGCTCTTTGTTGTTTAAATCATTATGCTGGAAGCTTTATTTACTTTAGGCTTTCATCTGATACTCTCTATCACTGATAATCTTTAACTCTGATGACCTATCTTTATCCTTTCTGTGTCTTTCCTTTTTACTGTACAATTTAACTTTTACTGTGTGTTTCAACAGTGAGTTATTTTGTTTTTATGCGTATCAACATCAGGAATTATATATTGATCAAGTCTTTGTATGTTTCATTTGTTTGTCTTCTAACTGCATATTCGGTCTGGTTCCTCTGTTTTGACCATCCATGTCTCAGTATGAACGTTTTCTTCTCGACTCTGTGTGTAATTGTCTTCATCTTTGTTCCTTGTATAATGGTCTTCTTCTTCTGAATATAGTTTTTTAACAGGTTTCTTGTTGAGTCTTGGAGTAAATAGTTTCTGTGACTAGTATCAGAACTGTTTATCCAAGCTCTCGTCTTCAGCTAATTACCTATAAAATTAAACAATTATTAAGAAAACCTCGGTTGGCTAGAAAGGCACTTGATGCCTTTATTTGCACAGGGATGGATGGGGAAGGGGTCGTGGTGGTGTTTTGGACGTAAATGGAGGTGGAATTACACCATAGAGGTTCAGGGTGGCACTGAAGGGTTTAATGGGTGTATACTGTTAAACAGGCGAAAGGCATGAAAACATGAGTTTTTAAGGTTTAAAGCCTAATGGGAAACTTTTCAAATATGGCATGAAATTTTATATTTTATGGGTAATAGGTGGTTTATTGGGTTGGTGAGGTGGCGGTATTGGGGGTCGTCGTATCGCTTTTGTGGCATGGGCAGTTTTTAGGAGGGGTCACCCAATCTACTTTAGAGCACAACACATAGCATTTGGGGGGTCGAGGAAAACCGCCTTATCGGGTGGGCAAAGGTCAGCTATCGGGCTTGGCCAATATGGTTGTGTTTCGTTAGATTTGGGTGCTTGTGATATGATGGTAGATGGGAAGAGAAGATGTGTGGAAGAAATGAACGAGAATTTGGGGGGGGGGGGGGGGTGCTAGCGGTTTTAATCATAGTGGTTTGGGATTAATTTAGGAATTAATCCTGGGTTAAGCAATTGGGCGGGGCTTAATCGTGGGATTAGGGAACTGGGTGAGCTTAATGATGGGATTAACTTAAGTTCACTGGGATTAAATAAATTAAATAAGGTCGTGTCAGGATATGGGTAATTTATATAGTTTTTTTATTAAAACTAAGGTTTGGTATATTTAATTTAGGGTTTTAATTAATATTTGGGAAAAAGGTAATTATAGGGGATTTATATAATAAAATTAGAAATTAATATGAAATGAACGGAGTGAGTTTTTTCTAAGTAAAAAGGTGAAATGTATGCATTTTCGCACTTTGCTTTATATTTGCTCAATACTTCGGATAAAAGGATTTTTGTGGGTTTTTGAGTGAAAGGAGATTTACATGGGGGGTTTCACTCTTCCTAGGTAAATGTTGTTTAACCTTATGAAAAGGGGTTTTCTTAGGATGAAGAGGAGAAATGGTTTGAATGAAAGGGAAATGATTTTATGAAGGGGACATGATTTTATGAAGGGGATTCTAGCACTTGTGTCTATAAGTCATAAAGTCAAGGGTCCAGTCGCACCACAAGTCAAATAAATGCTCTTAGCCTCTTTGACTTATAGGATTTAAGGTACTAGAACATATTTATAGATAGGAAATTAGTAAGTATAAAGGAAAAGTGAATGGAGGGGAGTTAATCACATGAACTTGTAAACCTTTTCCTTTGCTTCCATAGTTGACCATACATGTTGAAAGATGTATATAAGCATGATGCATGTGTTTTGATCTAATTAACTTTGTAGTTCAACAACCTTTCTTCTACTTACCCATTTCTTACCTCTAACATATTTTCTTCATTTCTTTGGGTGCATTTAGGCTAGAAAACCGTTATTCATCTATTTTTCTTTTGAAAAGTAATCTATCTATTTCTAACCTTATATCATCCAAGGGCTCAAGTTAAGCTTATGAGTTCCTTTTAATTTTCTCTACCTAACCATGATCTACAAAGATTAAACTGTTTGTTTAGATTTTATTCTCTAACTATAAACTTAAAATTCAAAGCATGAAATAACCAAGATTAAATAGTTTGATTACCATGGATTGTGGCATGAATAATAAGTTGCACACAATCATTATTATGCATAAAAGTAAATAGTAGTGGCATTTAGGCTTGCACACTTTCATGGTCCCTTTGATTTTGGGGTTCATATATTTTCATTTTCTTTTGACCTTCTCTTATTCTTTTGTCCTTTGATTTTTCTTTTAGGACATACTCTCTTTACAATTTTTAATTTTTATAATATGGAAAACATTTGCAGAAAGAAAAGGTATGTACAATATTACAAGGTTTAACCTTAGTCATTCAAAATTATGACTCCTATTGGTATAGGAACCTAATAGTGGCTCCACATGGGGATGGAATCTCCATGTGAGATGTCAAGAACACTGTCAACTAGTAGCCTGATCCATTGGGCGAATCCCAAACATGTATATGCTCTGTTGTATAATCTTTGTGACTGAAAATCTTGAACTGAAAATACACCCTTTTTTGCAAACTGAAATCTGATCTAACATAATCTTGATGCTAAAAAACTAAATTTATTCAAGCTGAAATCGTACCTACTTACTCTAATCAATTGTCCAACTACTGGTTAGGTAAAATGAAACAGCCAATGCAACCATTTGAGCATCATATACATTGGTGAATTTTGTTGCTCGGTCTTGTTTGTGATTAAAACTGAGATTCCAAAGTCAGTTGTAACCTTCTCAACCAATGAGAAGATAAGGAAATACTTGGTTTCCTTTGTAGACTCTAAAAACTGTACAGAAGGATCTTCCAAAACATATACACTATTGTTCAACTGATTTAAGCAACTTCACAATTGTTCTAAATGGCCTCCATGCCATGAAACTGAAATATCACTTTTATCTTTAACACCCTGCAGACTTTCAGATAAGCTTTGTGATGAGATTTCTATTGATTGGAATGTCTATCTGGTGAAACCTTTATCATGTTGATTTTGACTCTCATAGTCTGTTAATGGAGAAAAATTATGATTGCATTCATTATCCAACCTATCGGCTATTAGATCATAAACAACTTGAAAGGATTGATTCAACTTATTACACATAGGTTTGAATGGAAACTTATAAGTTTCTACAAGCTACTCATCCTTTTCTCTAGAGATTTTATACCACATTTCCTTTAAAAACTGAAATGATTCAAAACAAAGAGGCAAAGAAACTCCACTTGTTTCCAAATTTTCTGCGCTTTCTTCCTCATTTTCATAGCTGGTATGGATAAAATGATCATTGTTTTCAAGTTGTTGAAACTGAATTTCCTTATTTCCCAAACTAGTTTCTAATTGCTCTGTAAAGTTAGTTTGGATTTGGAGAAGATAATTATCATCATACTGATAAAATTTAGGGAAACCATTAAAAGAAGTAATGTCATCAAACATACACATTAGATCAGGGGATTGCTCCTCCACGTGTTGCTCTATGAATCTAGCTTCTGATCTATGGTAGTTGGAATCAGTAGGGATTTTTTCATGACTCTCAACCTCTTGATTTTGTGAAATAAATGTGTCATGGTCATTTTTAGCAAAAAAAAAATCTTTTATGGTGATCTTCTATATCATTTCCTCTATTTTCTTTCGTAAAATGTCAAGTTTTACCTCTGCAATGTTGTTTTCCTCTACTTCTGCTTTCAACTTTTCTCTTCTAATTTGTAGATTAACTTCTACATCTATTGCAATGTTTTGCATTTGTTCTAGTGTTGAGGGGATTCTTTCTCTTAGCTGAAATTCTATCTTTGGATCAAATGCTCTTAGATAATGGAAAAGAGCTAAATCAAGGGGAGGTCTTATATTTGATGGCACTGAATAATAGAGTTGATTAAGTCTGTCAGAAAATTGTTGTATTGTTTCATTTGGTTATCTTTTTAGCTGATTATATTATTCTATGATCACAAGAAGATTGACTTTGATTATTCATCTATCAAGGAAAAATTTGACAATTTGTTGGAAATTTGAGATGCTTGCAATAGGTAAATTCTTGAACCAACTCTTTACTCTACTTTGCAAAGAAAGAGCAAAAACCCTGATAATAACATCATCTTCATCAATTTCAAATAAGTCTAGATAATTCTCAAAACCTTGAATATGTTTTTGAGCAGTGATATCATTGTCTCCATCAAATCTAGGGAGATACTTGTAATAATTGTTAGGGAAAGCATGGAGTGTAGGAGGTAAGATGAGTGGCTTATATCTATTAGGAACTTTATAAGGTACATGAATACGTACATGGATTGTATGGTTAGTCTTGATTGTTTGATGCTCCTCAATTGGAAAATGATCTTCATAAGAGTTAGAAGAATGCTGCTCAAATATGTAAGGAGACTTCATATCTACAATTTTCCAAGGGAAATAATCTAAAATTAATCTAAAATCTTCTCTGAAATACAATATACATTGAAAAACTTTATCGATTAGAAAGAACATAATGTCAAGGATAACAATCCAAGTTAAAAGCCAGATCTTTTCATATAGTTCTTTCAGGTTCATTCCTCCAGTGGAGTCTTGATTGTGAAATTGGTTTGGAGTTTCCAGGGGGATGATTTTAACCTTTGTGTGTTTGATCACTGTCCACCATCATAGATTAGATCTAAACCTGTAAAACATTACTGAAGAAAATGTTAGTTGTTCCCTAGTGGAGTCGCCACTATGTTATCACCCAGTAATTTCCCAAGGTTAAAGAAAGAGATCACTGGGGTAAGCACTAACCACTTTTGGAGATCAGGACCTAGCCTTCCTGATGCTCTGAGAGGGAACTCTCGATATGATTTAGCTATTTTCAGTGGGATTTTAGGCTAGTTATGAAAGTTCAAGGGGGTTTTGATTTGTATTGAAGATTGGGTGGTGGAATCCTAGAAACATATGGATATAATGATGTCTCTAGACCATTGGGCTATGGAGTCAAAAAGAAGGACAGTAGAACTGGATCAACTCACTAAAGGGAATGTTCAAAGGGAAAGATAGCAAAGCAGAGAGCAAATCTTTAGGCCAGAGGGGTGAAAAGGTTTTAACTAGGGTGAGAGAGAAATTAAGAATTCTCAGACCGGGATTGAAACAAAGAATAGAGGGTAATTGGAAAGAAAGGAAAATTAAGAATCCTTTGTTATAGATTATAAAGAAACAACCTAAACTAAGGAGCAATTAAGAATTCCTTAACTTAGATTATTGGTAGAAAACATGTATTTGCCTAACAGTTATAACATAGTGTAATTAAACAAATTATGAGATAATAATTCCAGTTATGGCATTCAGATTCAAATAAAAATTATGGAAAAACTTTAAGAAAGATAACGACAACGTGAGAAAATACTTGTCTACACCTCGATCTACACATGAATCCTTTGGAATATCTAGTCTTTATTCATCAATCCAGCTTGCTGGCTCAGTCAACGCTCCAAGGCATTTATAGTCTTTTGATCAAGAAATCTATATAAATGTCTCAGAATCCACCCTAAATACTTTGAATTGTTTAGTATTTATACTATGGTTTTATTACAAATATCTCAAACTCACTTGAGATTTAATCTAGGAAATACAAATATCTTCTCGCGGGAAGATAGAGGCAGCTATTGAATTGCTTTCACACTGTCCCTTTTATTGTGGTATTGCTAGCTTTTATGGTTTTATTTTAGTTCTTTATGCTCTTTGTTGTTTGAATCATTATGCTAGAGGCTTTATTTAATTCAGGCTTTCATATGGTACTCTCTGTCACTGATACTCTTTCACTATGATGACCTGTCTTTATCCTTTTTCTATCTTTCCTTTTTACTGTACAATTTAACTTTTACTGGATGTTTCAACAATAAGTTCTTTTGTTTTTATGTGTATCAGCATTGGGAAGTGGATATTGATCAAGTTTCTGCATGTTTCATTTGTTTGTCTTCTAACTGCATCTTCGGTCTAGTTCCTCTGTTTTGACCATCCATGTCTCAGTATGAACGTTTTCTTTTCGGCTCTATGTGTAATTGTATTCACCTTTGTTCCTTGTATAATGGTATTATTCTTCTAAATATAGGTTTTTAACAGGTTTCTTGTCGAGTCTTGGAGTAAACAGTTTTTGCGACTAGTATCAGAACTATTTACCCAAGCTCTGGTCTTCAGATAATTACCTGTAAAATTAAACAATTATTAAGAAAACCTTGGTTGGGTGGAAAGGCACTTGATGGATTTATTTACATAGGGATTCCTAGGGAAGGGGTTGTGGTGGTGTTTTGGACATAAATGGAAGTGGAATTGTACTGCAAAGGTTCAGGGTGGCACTGAAGGGTTTAATGGGTTTATACTGTTAAATGAGTGAAAGGCATGAAAACACGAGTTTTCAAGATTTAAAGCTTAACGGGAAACTTTTCAAATATGACATGGAATTTCATATTTTATGGGTAATAGGTGGTTTATTGGGTTGGCAGGGAGGTGGTATTGGGGGTCATTGCACCGCTTTTGTGGTGTGGACAGTTTTTAGGAGGGGTCACCCAATCTACTTTAGAGCGTGACACGTAGCATTTGGGGGGTTAGGGAAAACTACCTTATGGAGTGGGAAAAGGTTGGCTATTGGGCTCGGTCGATATGGCTATGGTCGGTTAGATTTGGGCACTTGTGATCTGACAGTAGTCGGGCGGAGAAGATGCGTAGAGGAAATGAATGGGAGTTGAGGGGGGCGAGGGCAGGGGTTTTAATCTCGGTGGTTTTGGATTAATTTAGAAATTAATCTTGGGTTAAGTGATTCGGTGGGGCTTAATCACGAGTTTAGGGAATTGAATGAGGCTAATGATGGGATTAACTTAGGTTTACCTGGATTAGGTAAATTAAGTAAGGTCATATCGGGACATGAGTAATATATATAGTTTTGTTGGGATATTTACTTTAGGGGTTTAATTAATATTTGCGAAATAGGTAATTATACGGGATTTATATAATAAAATTAGAAATTAGTATTAGATGAGCGGAGTGAATTTTTTCTAAGTAAAAAGGTGAAATGTATGCATTTCCACACTTTGATTTATATACACTCAATAGTTAGGATAAAAGGCTTTTTGTGGGATTTTGAGCGAAAGGGGATTTACATGGGGGGTTTTCACTCTTCTTAGGTAAATGGTGTTTAACCTTAGGAAAAGGGGTTTTCTTAGGGTGATGAGGGGAAATGGTTTATATGAAGGGGAAATGATTTTATGAAGAGGAAATCATTTTATGAAGGGTATTCTAACACTTGTGGCCATAAGTCATAAAGCCGAGGGTCCCGTCCCACCATAAGTCAAAGAAATGCTCTGAGCCTCTTTGACTTATAGGATTTAAGGTACTAGAACATACTTGTGGATAGGAAATTAGTAAGTATAGAGGAAAAAGTGAATGGGGGGTGGGGGGTAAATCCACGAACTTGTAACCTTTGCATTTGCTTCCATAGTTGACCATACATGTTGAAAGATGTATATAAGCATGATGCATGTGCTTTGATCTAATTAACTTTGTAGTTCAGCAACCTTTCTTCGACTTACCCATTTCTTACCTCTAACATAATTTCTTCATTTCTTTGTGTGCATTTATGTTAGAAAAACCCTTATTCATCTATTTTTATTTTGAAAAGTAATCTATCTATTTCTAACCTTATATCATCCAAGGGCTCAGGTTAAGCTTATGAGCTCCTTTTAATTTTCTCTACCTAACTATGATCTGCCAAGATTAAACTGTTTGGTCATATTTTATTCTCTAACTATAAACATAAAATTCAAGGCATGAAATAACCGAGATTAAATAGTTTGATTACCATGGATTGGGGCATGAATAACAAGTTGGACACAATCATAATTATGCATAAAAGTAAATAGTAGTGGCATTTAGGCTCGCACACTTTCATGGTCTCTTTGTTTTTGGGGTTCATATATTTTCATTTTCTTTTGACCTTCTCTTGTTCTTTTGTCCTTTGATTTTTCTTTTAGGACATACCCTCCTTACTTTTTTTAATTTTTATAATATGGAAAACATTTGCAGAAAGAAAATGTATGTACAATATTACAAGGCTTAACCTTAGTCATTCAAAATTATGACTCCTATTGTTATAGGAACCTAACATAATGTATGCCTTTGAGATGCTTAAATGTATGATTAATGGAATAAAAGGAAGATAACTCCTTATTACTTCGAGTCCCAATTTATTTGTGAAATCACAGTGTTACAAAGTCCATTTGCAAGTATGCGTGTTAATGAAAACAATTTATTTTTCACATAAATGGATTTACATGTACAAGCGACGGTAGAAATGTTTCTAAGATAGAAGCAGGAGTAGAAGTGTTTAGATAAAGGGAATCGATATATAGAAACGTTTTCTTCACTTTTGGGAAGGGCACGATGCTTTTTGGGAAGAGCACCATGGTTCTTTTTTTTTGGTAAATATCAATAAAAAAATTTCATAGTGGCTCAAACACCAATAATGATGATACATTGTGTAGAGTACACAAGTGCAGAGGAAGAAAGCTTCTCCCACACTGCATACACTGTATTTTATTTTTGTATATGTTTAAATTTTAGTAGAACTTCTTTTTGTAATCCAAGTTAAGTTATAGCATCTACATATTGATTATGTAATGAAATGAAACCTGTAAGCCAAGAAATTGAGTATGTAATACAATAAAATCATGTCCTTTTCTATCCTCATGGGAATCACTTAAACTCACAGTAGGTCAATGATCACCTCAATCATTGAATCATAAGCAAAGATTACTATGAAACATAACTGGTAACACATATGGTGAACCAAAAAAATGAATTTGTGAAGCTACTTAACAATTAGCCAAGCTACAATTTATGTATTGGATTCCATTTGACTAAGATAAAATAGACAACAATTGTTTATTAACTTATCTAAATAGCCGTTTATCACAATGAAAATAGTATGTAGAACATTCAAGGAAAGTCAATCGTAAGAAACAAATTCAATCATTAGAAATAGTATTGTGATTTGTCTGTTTGGGAGCTAGCCTTAAGAAACAATACATTGCGGAGGTGCAAAACAATATTTAATTGTGGTTCCACCATACTTTGCTACACTAAAACTCTGCACCTTTTCACTCTAACTCCACACCTCTACACTTTGGTACACTAAAACTATTTCACATTAATAATTACATATCAATTATTGTCCTGCAAATATGGTGAGTTCATGAGAGATAAACTCATCATAGATTGTATAGACAAAGAATTGTTTGGATGTAACAAGATTTACTCTTTCAAGTTGTTATTATTGAATTTTCAAATTGTTATTATTAAATAGTAAAACATATATGTTAGAAAACAAATGAAATTATATATTAAGTTAGTTCATTCCTTTAAAAGGAAACTTGGACTAATAGATACAAAGGTGAAGTGCATTGAATTTACTAGTGTAATAATTTTGAAAATGCCGATGGAGATTTCATTGTGATTCCTTAGCACTCCCACACCTCCTCACTCCACTACACCAAAACCATTTTACAAAGAATCCCTTATCAATAACAACATGTCGACTATTGTCCTACAAGTATGTTGAGTTCATGAAAGATAAACTCATCATAGATTATTAATGTCATGCCAAAGTAAAGATGGAACAAGACCTGATCATGGACATCGCATATTGAAGTTAAAGAGTGTGGAGGGAGGTGCATCTCTGCGCTCTTGTACCTCTATAATATAACATTAAATGGTTGTGGATCGCTTCACAACCGGATCCACATTTGTAGCTAAATCATTACAAATTTATCAATGAATTTAGACTTCTGTGATCCATAACATTTGTTTAGAGAATTTTCGGCAAAATCACATAATTAATCATTTGTCGACGCGTTTTGAACCAACCAGTGTGGTTCATCGTCAGGACAAGTTGAAGATACAGATCCAGTTTAGCGTGTTAAATAGTCTAAGCAGAGACTCAAACAACTAAAAAATCTAACGGCTACTTTTCCACTCAAGAACCCCAGTCAAACTTCCTCTAACTAAT
>APFE031107201.1:62023-99751 GCA_000404065.3 Pinus taeda
TTTAAATAGATAAATGGTTTGGTTTTGTTAACTAACCATTGATCTACTTTTACCTAGGTTAAATAATAAATATATTTTTATCTAATAAATATATAATATTTTAATAACTAAGCATCAAATAGGGTATTATTAGAAGATTAGATATAAAATAAAAATATGAGAATATACATATATATTTATATATTTAATGAATTAGTAATTTAAATAAATATTGTTATATATATATATTATTATATATAATATATATATATATATATTATTATATATATATATATATAATGGATTAATAATATAAATAAATAAATGAATTATTTTTAATAAATTAACCTTGGATCTGTTTTATTTTTCACCTGGTTAACCTAGCTCCATAATTATAATAGTAATTTAATATTAATCAGTTAAAGGAAGTTTGACTGGGGTCCTGGAGTGGAAAAGTAGCCGTTAGAGTTTTTAGCCGTTTGAGTCTCTGCTTAGACTATTTAACACGCTGAACTGGATCTGTATCTTCAACTTGTCCTGACGATGAACCACACTGGTTGGTTCGAAACGCGTCGACAAATGATTAATTATGTGATTTTGCCGAAAATTCTCTAAACATTGCAAATTTCTTCAATAACTAGCAAGGATTCAATAAAAGAACAAGAGTATGATCAAGTCATTAATAATATTGTTTCTTCATCCTCCTTCCCTGATGGGTCAGCCTTGTGTTTTAAACTTCTACTTAGAAAATAAAAATATCACTTCTTTTTAGCCTTTCACATGTGCAAATAATATCAAATCACATTGAACTATTTTCATTTCGAATATAATTATTGAATTTCTATATTTTTAAGGCTTGATTCAAGTGACTTTGGTACTATGTTATTTATCTGTCACAAGGTATCTGAAGTGTCACAAGACACATTCATGCAGATGCAATCAATTCAATTATGTGGAAGTGATGCTTATTTTCAAGAGTTTTTCTAAACTAGTGTACATGATAGAATGAAATCGATTACATAGTTGTGGGTAATTTGATGAACTTGCTAGTGTCAAGTGTAGGCTCATTTCCAGATAATATACTTGTAAGTGGTTGACATATCCTTGGGCTCTTGCATGATGAATTTTTTCAGGGACAGTGAAGGAAGCGAATGTTATCGCATTAATATTGTCTTTCAAGTTCTAGATTGTGTTTGTAATAAGTACTTTTGTTGCTCATATCTCTACAAGAAAAGCACTATCTGCCATGCAAAGACAAATTTTCCATTCAAGGAGATTGGTTGCTATTTCTAGCATATAGTTTTGCGATTTCTAGTATATGGCTATGTGATTGGATGATTTCAAATCTTTTGCTATTGGTTTCTATAGGTGCAAAGCGAAGGAAATGATTTCAGGATAGAGACCACCACGATCAAGCTTAGTATTCATTTCCTTGCATCTTTGTTCATTGTGTTATGCACGTTCCACACTTTGGAACCATCATTCCAACTTGAATTTGAAATCGATTAATACACTTGATTGTCTTCCTCCGTATGAGGCTAACTTTTTATTCCAAGTCAAGGACTTTTGGGGTCTTTGTGGTTAATTTAGAAATGTGGAGGTGCTTCTCCATATTCTTGCACATCCATCATGTAAAATGCAAAATCATATATATATGATGTGCAGATGTTGAGCCATTAATCAAATATTCTACCAAGGAACGAGTCTCCTATCAATCTCTTGTAAAGACTAATTTTCATCTACATGATCTCAACAAAAAAAATTTATTTCATATCTCCAAAGAAACATCGGATTCATTCAAAACATGCAAAAGGAAGAGTCTTCCGAGTAAGTTCATTGTGCTAAGTGCAGAGCTGCTCCACACAATGAAGTCATTGTTATATTAGGTTGTCACTATAAGATGAATAGGGAATGGTGGTTAAAGGAAGTGGCCATCAACAAGATGCCACCAAAGTGTGAGCACTTAGCGTTGCCATTTGCCAATTTTGACATGGTTAGCCCAAGAGTTTTGGGATACACTTTCGAATGTCTATGTAGAACTCACCCAAGAAGCATGGGTGACCAGGAACAATAATTAGAGGAATGTAGCTATTAAAATAAAAAATAAGGAGCACAGAGCAGAATGTTGGATACAAAACTCAATCAATGATTCGATCTTCGATAAGATAACCAGTGCATCAACATCCAAAAAATCTTGGCATATTTTGAAAGTTTCATATCAAGATAATGATATAATGAAGACAGTCAAATTGTAGACACTAAGAGCACAATTTGGAACTTTAAGATGACTCACATCGATAATGTGGATTAGTTCATGATTAGACTCATGGGAATAGTCAATCAGAACAAACTCATTGGTGAAACCTTTACAGATCAAAAAATTAGACAAAGTCATTCGAAATCTACCCAAGAAATATGACATTATTATAACAATCATTCTGGAATCCAAAGCTTTTACAATCTTCTCAGTAGAACAATTGACTGGATCACTCCTAGCACGTGAGACAAGACTCAACTTGGCAGAAGATTCCATGGAAAAGGCTTTTGAAGAACAAATTTGCGTTGGCAAAGGCAAAGGCAGAGGATACACAAGAGGTAGCAAGCGAGGCCAAAGTAGAGGCAGATTAGAACATCATCATCCAACAACACAGTGGAGATCTCCACAAAACGAAACTTAGAAAAGAAGTCCATGGAGAAAATATAATGTCCAATGTTATTACAACAATAAATTTGGGCATTATGAAGTGTCAAGAGTGATCTAGGTGGCTCCAGAGAGACACACAAGACAAAGAGGGCTTATGAATTCTCAAAAATCAAAGTGTTTGGATTATGCTCGAACTAGGTTCATGTTAAATATCTTGTTGTCATGATCGCGGTGGTGTAAACAGTTTGTCAATCCAAGTCCAGATAAGGAAGATAGAGGCAGTCAAAGTTGGGTTCACTTTTTGCTTATTGGGTAGGATTAATGAAGAAACAATTTCGGCTTTTTCCAATGGAAGGTATTCGACCAAATCCAGCAATATTCTAGGTGAAATTTCACCTCTTTAAAATGATTCCTTCTACTTAAAATTAGAATTTTTACCAGCGACCATATTGTTTTATTAAACAAAAAATATATATAAAAAAGGGGAGGGGTGGCAGGCCACCAACCCCACCACCCCAGCCATTCAATGTAATATTTATGGAGGGGCAGGCCATGACCCCTATCCCCACCCCACATCCCACAAACCACCATTAACCAGTGCAAAGTTTGGGTGGGCCGGCCCTTGGGGCGCATACCCAACCCCTAACCCCGACTACAATTCAAACATCATGTCTTAATGAGAATACGAAGCCGACGGAGCTGGGGTGGGCAGGCCACCAAAGGCGGGCCCAGCCCAACCCATTTTAAAATAAAATATTTAGTGTGTAAAAAAATGAGGAGGCAGCGTTTGACTGCCCAACCTCCTCTGTATTAAACGGATCTTAAACCAACTCAGCCAACAAATTTCTTGTGAAATATTTCAAAACATTTTTAATTTAGCACGTAGATTATCAGTGCGCCCAGGCAAGAAAGAACCAAGAGCGGGCATGGAAACGAGGGAGAATATTTTTTTATTAATTTTAAATGAAGGTGGAACCATGACAGAGCAAAAATTCCAGGCAGGTTAAATTTTTGCAGTGTCCAAATTGGATAAATTTTATGTCAATCTTACACCTCTCAGTGACTCGAACCTAATGGCGCAGCCAATTTCTTGATCTGAGTAGCCAATTTGCAAAGGACCCAAATGAGGTAATCTTTGAGGAATCTAGGGGGCATCTAAAAGATTCCTTAAGCCCCATATTTCCACTTTCTTAGAATTTAGAAATTTGAAAATCGATTTTGCACTATTCGAAACTAAAAATATGATGGTGCATTCAAATTTTCCATTTTATCATTCAATTTTTTGGCCACTTTTCTAAGTGGAGTGCAGGTGTCAGCATTCATGTGCGTGTAGCCATCTTCATCAAATTCGACGTCGTGAGATTTGACGTGCGACTAGCTTCAACAATTTGACATCCTCTTCTTCAAATGGCCCTGTATGTGAGGTATATGAAGTGTTTTCATGTACTTATTTTGCTATGCATTGTGCTGCACAGATCTTTGTTTGATGCTTGATGTGGGATCATGTTTCTTACTTGTCTCATGATTCCTACTTGATGTGATGCAAAAGCATCTGTGTGATGTACTTGTTGTCATGATTCATCATGTTGTGTCTTGAGATCCCTTTGTTGTATGTTAATGGGATACTCATGTTGTCATCATGTATGTTTGCATTGAAATCCCTTTTATGCCACGTTGGTGGGATGCTCATCATGCATGAGTTTCTGTCATACTGATAGGAGTCCTTTTTTACTGAGAGTTTCTGTAGCAGAACATCTCTTGGAGCCACTCCTGCGTGAGGGAATTTTCCTTGTATGATAGCGACATCACCTCGTATATACATCATCACTATTAACATCAGTTAATGCAGCGACCTACACTATCTTGACTTTGGGGCCCAGAGACGTAGTCCCTCCTAGACGAACTCTGTTATCTATGTCTTATGTTTTTATGTTGCTAATGATTATCTTGTTCCTCTTCTTTATAGAATGTAGATGTATTCATTTATGTTCTTTTAAAATGCAATTTAACACATCACGAAAGTAAAAGTTCTTGGAAGGGTCCTTTGTCACACCCAGAACTGGATCAAGTGGTATCAGAGCAGTATTTGTGTTGATGTGAATTGCAAGCATGAAGAATGGGATGTGCAGTGAAAAAGAATGAAAAAACAATGTACAAGACCATGTTCAAAATTTCCAAAAGGGTGGAAATAATGTATGAAACTCTATAGAAAGAGACAGAGGAAAAGGAACAATTACAACTTCAGTTGCAAGCCACGAAAGAGGCCCTAAAAGAACTGAAGCACAACAACCAAAATCTTCAAACAGAGAGTGCTGAAATAAAGATGCATCTACATGAAGAGAAAGAGGAGAAAAATAGTTTACTACGACAGCTACAAGCAAAGGACAAAGCCTTGGAAAAGCTGCAACATGACCCATGTGAAGTAAAATGTAATTCTCTAAATTCATGTATGTGTCCTCATGATGATTTCGCTGTTTTTGAAAATCATACCACAGGAATTGGCTCCAAACTGTTGGAGAAAATGGGGTATGAAGGAAAAGGTTTCGGCGTTAATGGCCAAGACATTAACAACCCCATCAAAGTAGAAGAATTACCCCATTAGGTAGGACTTGGGTATGTCAGAAAGGAAGTTGGGAATGCGCCACAACAGTTAGTGAACCACCAACAATAAATGATGAGAAACCCTCATAAGTTATTTCCAAATCGACAGACGAGGTAAAAGATGTTGATTTCCTTTCGATTTCATCTTCACATAGTATGATTTTTGTTGGAGATTTGGAGATCCCAATTACAGGGACAAACATGAGGCTCCTTACCAGGACAAGGCACGAGGAGGAAAAAGGACTTGTTGTTAATAACCAAGGCATAACTCAACCATTGGAGGTTGTTCAGAGACCTAAATTTGCAGGCTCGAGATACATGTTTGGTCAATTTAGTGTTGTCTAAATTGCTATCATAAATTGTCAACCCGGGGCTCGTAAGCTGATGAAGTGAAGTGTACAATATATACTTAAGCAGCCTTTCCTAGTTCTTTTTGTCGTTTTTAGTTTATGTCTAACTTATCTTCCTAATTTGATGTGATGAAGTTATAAACAAGTGAGTGAATGTGTGTGTATGTGGCGCTAAATGCTTCTTGAATTTTAAAGAGAAAACTTGAACAATAACTTGGAATGGAATTAAAGCTTCGAATGAAAGTAAAGCATAAAACAAAAAGACCAATGGCACTAGTCCAATACCTTTACTACTGATAAGAATGAAAATTACATCTATATTAACTCAGCTGAAAGCAAGAACACTGCTCTAACTCCTCTATTGAATCTAAAGCAATGCAAAAATTAAATGACAAATCACACTACTTAATTCTCCCTTAACATTCTGCCTTTAGCTAAATTGATCATGTGAAAAAGAGTTAGGAGTGAATTAGCAATATGAGTCTAAAACTAAATAAACCAAGCTGCAATTAAATGATATTTTGGTCACATAAAAGTTAGTGAATTATGATAAAAAGAACCATCAAGAGATTAGCAACTTGACAAAACTTGATAAAGTAACTAGGCAAGGAAACTAACTAAGTAAGGAAACTAATGAAAATCAAAGCGGAAGTCAGTAGTTTAGATAAGACAACTTCAGATGCCACTAGTGTTAAAAAGAAGGAAAAGCACACTATCCCGGGCTCCTAACAAAGTTGTAAAAACACACACTGATCAGCCATGAAAAGTATAGAAACGTAAAGCAGCATAATTCAAAACTGTACATTAATATACATGATAAATTAGAAAAAAGGAATGTAGGAAAGCAAATTTAAAAGCTAATGTACAATGGTTGTAGCAAACAGGGGCCCTCCATCCACTTCAACCAATTAAAAGATCAGCTACGCAGGTAAGAACAGAACTGTCTTCTTATTAAATCAGCACATAATAAAACACAGTGGAGAGCGTAAACTCTTTATAAAAGAGTCTTTAAAACAGAGTTTACAGCAGCAAAAGATTAACTTCCAAAAACTAACTAATCAGCGTGTAGAAACACTTTATTTATAGCAAGAACACAAACTGTTCTGTGCGTAAACTAAGCTAACTAACAACTATGCAAAAGACATGTTCAGCAGCACCGTGCACGGATTTAGGGAATGGTCATCATGGTTTAATAAATCCACTGTTGGATTCTTGTCCCCTACAGTCTTCGTGGCTAAAGAAGAGGCCAGCTGTGACTTACGTGCTCCAACTGAACACGCAGAGCCGTGCCACCGTTTGCAACCTTGTCGTTTGACCAGAGCTACCTCCACATTGACCAGGGGTGTAGACGGCCAGTTTGGCTGAGCTGATAGCACACGCACCATGTACACAGTTATACAAACTTGCCCATGTGGCTCTTTCCTCTGGAGGACACCTGGATCATAGCAAACAAGAAAATGGCTGCGGAATCTGGGTTTGGCTGCGGAATCAGAGATCAGCTGCGGAAATCCTGTATTAGCTGCGGAATTGCAGCACTTGAACCAAAAATCTAAACCAACAGTCAATCATTAGCACAATTAGCAAATCATGTTAAAAAGTCCTATAATGCAATGAATTGAACAAGTTGATGAAGGAAATGATGACAAAAGAAGGAAATGAGTAGGAAAAGGCTGTAGGGAGGATGGGTAAATGAGTGCAGGTTTGAGGCTCAACAGTATTCCATCAAATATTCTTTACGGAATGCTACCTCAAGCGTAATTAATTAAATCATGTCCATTAATAACTCTATTTTTCAAAAGATGAAATGCAACAAAAGGAAAATAGTATGGATGATGGTATATGCCAAGTGAATGCCATCAGATCCCATAAAAATCCCTCAAAACTCCTCTGAGACTCTTCATGTTGTAATACTTCTCTTGCGACCCCACCATCACATACCCTGGAAATCCACCCTCGCTATACTATAGAGGAAAATAAAAATGGGGACATGACATAGCGTGAGACAATTTTTCACTTCTCTTTTCCTTTCACATTTTAGATCACCCATCGTGGACATAATACCTATGTTTGAGGAGATGACATGATCATCTCCAAACCACCCCATTCCTTCAAACTAGAGGAACACCCCCAACAAAACTAATAGAAAATATTCCACCCTTGTAGGTGGATGTAAAATAATCCTAACAAAATTTTCTCTATTGTTGAATAGGTTGCATTTGATGGGACCCAATATGAAAATTAATAAGCTTTAGTGATAGCTTGAATCTTGTAACAAATTTGAAACTTAGACATTTAAGAGAGATCAAGAACTACATTTGTCCTCTTTCTCAAATATAGATTGTATGATTACTTCCAAAAAATATTTCAAAGACCACAAAAAAGGAAAAGATATTAATGGGAATTCAAAACTAGTCCTAACTTCAACCGAGTCCCTACCCTAGAAAGCAAGCCAATCGAGGATGACATCCTACAACAATTATTAACACTAGGTTTCATCCACTTAAAGCTTAGAACTTGAGGCCTCATTAAAAATATAAGTACAATCCATAATTGTATCCATCATCTCTTTGTATTCCAATAGTGATAAGAAAGTCATTAGAAAAATGACCATTAATTATTTAACTAGCAATTTCCCCTAAAGGTGCAACGATACACCGAAGGAATTGAACATGCCTATGATGTTACTACAAAAATGTTGCAACAAAGGAAAGATAACAACCTTAAGGGTGGAGGATGGAGGGGAGGAAATGTATTCATGCTTGCAATAGTCTCACACTTGTGTTGATGCCTATTTGATAGATGTTGCTCGAACCACTTGGCTAAATCATTGTTTTCCAATCATACCACTATGTCAAAAAATTATATACATATTATATCCAAGCTATAACATGGAAGGTAATGAGGAGAAGCATTACCATAGGTCCTCGTGGGCACTGGTGGACCAAAAATGTAATTGCACACAGGAATGACTAAAGTCAGTGAGTGTTGATAATGAGATTAAATAAAGAGCATCTTTCACTAGAGTGACCTTCAGATTCCATGATATTTTTCAATCAACATAAAGAAGGGGGTTTGTTTTAGAATTTTAGCTATCCCCTTTTAAAAAATTTAAATTAATTTGGAGCCATTTTCCTCGAGCCATTAATTCAAGTTTTAAATTTAAATTTAAATTTTTCCTAGCAAAGATTCGTTGGAATTGAAAATTTGTGTGGGGTAGTTTACACAATCCAAGTGTCCAAGTAAACTTTCAAGGCATTGTATCCATTTATGCATTCAAAAATACAATTTTAAAAATGAAAACTTACACATGCTATATGCATATATAGAACCAATGTAGATCCATTTTGAAGAGGATTAAATCTCTTGAGGTGCATAATTTTTTCAAGTTTAGCACTCTAAAAGAAGTCTCATAGGTTATCTTTAGCCTTTTCGACATTAAAATTTTCTTTCTTTCTTTCTCATCTTTCCAGAACTAATTATGGTTGCCTTTGCACAGCTCATGTGGGTCCCAGAATAACCAATGACCATGTAAGTTAACTGTAGTTAAGAAGTATTTATGTCAAGGATGATCATTCCTAAATAATAAAATACCCAATAACATCTCAGGTTGAACATGATTTAAGGTGGGACTTTATCATAACTAATTAAAGAAATTTTGTGTGGGAGTTATCTTAAGAATCCCCAAAGCGTAAATTTCTATACGAACTTGACCAAACATTTAGATATTTTCTGTTATATAAAAAAATTGGTTAGGTTATGATCTAGCTGTAAATTGGTTGAAAAAATGAAAAATTAATCCCATCTAATTTTTCAATTTGACATTTTATATCATTCTACCTAAAAAAATACCTTAAACACCTAAAGGAAATATTTAAAAATACATAGTCAAATGTAAATTTTGTCATATTTATTAATATGCCAGCATCGAGAATAGTGTAAAAAGCCATGCCAAAAATGGCTTGTTTAAATCAAATTTAATTTAAGGTGTTTGTTCCCCAGTACATGAAGCTCCATAACCACATTCTAAAAATTAATATATTTAGTTTTTATTTATGATATATGTATTAATATCGAACTGCACATTACATGCCTCATAATCAACCTATGTAAAACCCTTGCACCTTTCCTAGTTCCAAGATTAAGATAATTCATTATATTTTAATAAAATAAGTACTTGTTTCTTGTAAAAGTTTTTATGACTTAGGTAATTGATCTATTGCATGAGTTTGCTTATTTATATTTTATTTTCAATGTCATATTATAGTGATGCATATTCTTTTCTAGTAATTAATTAAATAATAATTATAATATATTTTAATGAAATATCAGTTTTAAATGAAAGTGAGTGTATTAACGTCCTGTAATAATTTTGTATCACTGTGAGGATGTTAACATTTGTATATGTGTTATAGCCTTTAGTTTATATTAAGTGAGTAAACATTCCTCTACCCATTTTAATTGAACAATTCAAGTACACTCTCCACCTTGATGAAGGAGTCCTCTTACTAAAGTACAAATTTGATGATCTTTATAGTTTGGAAATTTCACATTCTTGTATTGTTATTTTACATATATTTGTTTGTTGTGAATAGAGAAATTATAAATCCCAATTCATATTAACAAAGGGTATATAAAAAGGAGATAATCAATAATAATAATATAATAATAATATATATATTATAGAGAGAGAGAGAGAGAGAGAGAGAGAGAGAGAGTAGTGTTCTTTGTGACATGTTAGAGGGGTTCAAATTCAAACGAGGATTAAAGATATATATTATTAAATACTTAAATAAAAAAAAATCTCTATTATATTTTTTAATATCTAATTAGCATATATCTTAAAATTAAATTAACATTAATTTATTCTTTTTCAAAAACATGTGAAAATAAATAACAAACTTAATTTTAATTTAGATGTTAAAAATTAATTAAATATATATTTGTCCCTACTTTATCGTTGAGATTCTTAATTTGTAAATAAGTTTGTTATTATAACATAGGCCATTACTATGGATTATCAATACTATGCCCAAAAAACCATAACTCATTTCATATGGCACTTGTTCATATAATTTTTTTTAATTAATTAATTTAATTAAAAGGATAAAAAAGACATAACTACTTTGGAGATAAATTTCAATCATTGATTTGTGTATACTACTTTGAAAATTCTAGAATATTTCATGGAAATTAAATCCTTACCATCCACCTAATAGTTATTGATAAGAATTCATAACTGGTTAATGTGGACCTCCAAGAGACCCACTGTGAGAACATGGGTGCCTTGATCATTGTCAGCACAATATTAAAACCAAGAAATATCCACCTATTGCATTTATGAATTTGGGGTTAATTTCTTGTTATATTTTTTGTTTTTGTTTCACTTTTAGGTGGGTGGGTGTATCTTTGTATGTTGATTGGTGTTCAGATCTTATGTGTTATTTAGCTCATATATGTAAATGGATATATGTATTCTTCTTTCTACATAAATCATATATACATATGCACTTATTTGTGTATCTAAACTCATGCTTTCATCAGTGACATGGTGAAATGTTTATCAAGGGATGTAGTGTACTATAAAGTTTGTTAGGTTGCACTGACATTTAATAAATTTAAAAAATTAGATTGGTGCCACTTGGCTCCCTGCCCACCAATTTCCTATAGATTTGAGATTATTCCAATTCTAATAAGTTCCTCCATGAGAAGTTCCTCATTATTATTTATAACATCCATTTATATGTAAGCAAATTTTATTTAGAAAAATGGTCCATTACTTTTAATAAATTTAAAAAATTAGATCGTGCCATATCGCTCCCTACCCACCAATTTCTTAGGAATTTGAGATTATTCCGATGCAGTTGTCTTTAGTGTGACTTTTTGGATGTATTTTGAGGTGAAATCTTGATTTGTGTTAATTAAATTGGTTTTTTGACTGTATATACGGATTCATCACCCTGAAAAACCCCTAGGGCTCTTCTATTGTGAAGAGGTTACCCATCAAACTTGTGATTTCAATAAATTTCTGTCGACTTTTAGAGAAATGAGACCGGAAAAGCTTCCAAAGAGTCTCACTAAAGCCAACTCGTTATTCCAATTCTAATAACTTCCTCCATGATAAGTTTCTCGTAATTATTTATAACATTCATTTATATTTCTTAAGATAAAGTTGACCCATGTCAAAACAATAGACAAACAAATGTCAAATGTAGATAAAAAAGGTAGACAATGCGTAGCCTGACCATTTTCAAAAGGGGAACACCTTCGATGTAACTAGCATCAAACTTGACAAGGAGAATATCATTGATAAAACCTTGGGAAGATTGATGATGTGGGATTTTTCAAGGCTAAAATTTGACGTAGTTTTCACTGCTAGTCCACCCTCTTTGACTTCATAAAAGCATATTTTTTCCTAAGAAGTATCCCCTTTCATATCATTACAAAGATCCATTCACTAAAAAGGGTTTACAATGTATTTTTTTGTCATTCACCATTTATTCCATTGTTCTAACTTATTATAAGGCTTAATTAAGATTGTTGAAACATTCACCAAGAAATTCTCAATTTTATTTTTCCTTGATTAAATTGAGAAATTTGAAATTTCACATCAACAGAAAAATTAGAGGAGTTAACTGAGGTGACATGGCTCTTATCACTCAGTCAGCTCAGTTAATTCGATTTAGGGGTATGAAGTTCAATTGTATGTAGTGATTCCAAAATTTTAGGAGCCAGGGTTGAGTTAATTTCAATTGTAATTACTTAAACTAGTTCTAACTAAGAGATCATCTAGTTAACTCGTCAATAAGCTAATAATTAGCTCATGCATGCAAAGAATATGAGTAGCAATTGTAAACTAGTTGAGTGTATAGATGTTGCATGAGGTCAGGTGATCAAACCTGACGAGTTGCAAAAGCATTTTGGAAGAAATTCCTAATTAATAGGTGCTTATTTCCTCAATAATTGTGTAAAAAAATAGGGGCTCAAGCATAGGAAGAATTTGACTAAGTCTAGGTCAGAGTTTTTTAGTAAGCAGAGAGATAGGTTATGCACTTGCAGGTTGTGCTTAGTTGAGAAAAGCAATTGTAATACATCTTTATTCATCAGATTAATGCAAGAAGGCATTGGGGTTTTTAGCAGTTTTCTTTCACATAGAAAAATTATATTTGCATGTATGTGATTTATTATTGCATGTCTGATATTTTTGCTCTAAATTGTGAATTAATGTCCACAAACTAGTAGAGTAGGAGTGTGTCTTGTGATTTTGATTAAAACTTCATCAGAAGTTACAAATCTACATCATAATTTATATAAATGCATTTCCACTAATGAAGGTTTTGAGAAGATCCTATTACCACCATGAGTTTTAGTAACCCACCTCCATGTTTTGGATGGTTTCACATTTCTAATAAAGAAACAACAACATGGGTTTCTCTTTGATAATCCTCAAAAAGCTCCTGTGTACATTAGATCAAGATAAGGGCCTTTGGGGATTATGCTAGCAACCATTCAAAGTGATTTTACCAAACCCTAAATTTGGATGTTTGCACAAATTTATGGGGCCTGCATGAGCATAATTCCTAATACACATAGGGACACTAACTTGTAGTTCATTTGGTTTGGGTATGAGGTAAGTTATGGAAGGGAATCCACTCATATTTCCCATTCATGTTTTCATTGTGATATGACGATGTTCTCCATGCACAAGACAATGGATTCAATGAAACCTCCTATTCGTCACTTTTCCAAAGGTAAAATTTATAAATTTTATCCTCCATCCATAACACAAGGGAGATAGATCTATAGAAACTCTAGTTCATAAGCTTAATCAATCAATCTAATTATTGGATGTACACCTCTGGTTTTCCATATAATTTTTGAGATAGTGAATAATATGCAATTGTCGTTGGTGACATTCTAAGTATGATTGTTATCATGACTATGTGCACTATCTAAGTTTACTTTTCAAGCGATGTATTTGGTTGGGAGGGCCCACAAACTCAACCATGTCTAGATTGTTTTATATTTGTTGTAGCATAGATCATGTGTGGCATTACTTTGTATCTTGTTCTTTGTTTTCATTTTCTGAATTATGAATTATATATATATTATATTATATATATATATATATATATATATATATATATATATATATTATATATTATATAATATATATATTAAGGTTGTGACCAAAGAACTATTTTTCCTTCCTCATGCATGATTATATAGGGGTTTAACCTCTTACAAAGTTTGGTTATTGTATCAATCAATTTTGGTTTTTTCTCCTTTATCTTGTTATTGCATAGTGTGAGAATTGAGCATTTAAAGGAAATGACATACATTGTAACCCTCTTGGTTGTTTAACCATTTGTTTCAGCTACTATGGAAGACTTATGTCATTCCAAACAAGGGCTTTATGTGCAACCTAGTGATGTCAATGGTCCTTATAAGTCTTTCCATTTTCTGCAATTATTTTGTTGTTTTGTTTGAAAAAGATAGATTCTTGAAGGGTTGATATGGCATTGTAAAATTTTCCCTATTTTATGAGTGTCTTGTCCAACTAGAGAAAGTAGTGCAACCTATGTGAGAGGGCTCTGCATTGATGCCCCAACTAGCAAGACATCTCTTAGGACCTTTATCTTTTCCTTCGCATTCACAATGAATTGAGTTCTTCTAAATATGGGGTTTTAAGTGTTTCTTTGTAGCAAGATAGGAATGATCATCTTAGATCAGGGTGAAAAACTATCTCTTAGGCCTTAATGATACTATCCTTAAGCTTGACATCTAAAGAATGAGTTTTTATGGTTTTTATTATAGTTTTTTTGGTTTTTCATATGATATTTCCTTTTGTAGTGATAAAGCAAACACCCATGAATAATCTGACCTCTCCACATAGAGTGAAATATCTCAAAGTTTATGAGCTCTTGGTTTATAATTTAATGTTAAGTATTTATGAAATTAAATTGAATGATAGGGTGTAGCAAAGAAATTTTGCAACTAAAACATACAAAATATACTAAGGAAAAATTTCCTATAAGGATTAGGGGGAGGGGAAACATTCTGCTACACATAGAATTTTCCTTAAGGAGGTTGTTGTTGTGGTGACACAATTTGTTGAGGTATGGGAGGTTGAGGTGTTGGTTTCATTAGGGCTGGAGTACTAGGCGGTGCATATGGGTAATAAGGATTCATGACAATGTTCTAGTAACTAGGCTGAGTAACAGTTGGCCCTAACATCAAATGATGTGGATGGAAAAATGCATATGACACACTCGTGCCTTGGTAAGAGTGAACACATGAAATATCAGCAAGAGGATAAATGTGCATGGAACTGCTCCCCCCCTGAGGTTGATCATAACTCATAGGAGTTTGAGAATATATTAATGGTTGAGGGTAAGGTATTGACCCAACGGTACTATCGGTAATAGAGATGCCCTTGGCGCAGAAGGAGCATGAGGCCTAGAAAGATCGGGGAGGATGGTATATACATAACCTAACTGGGCATATATCAAATCATATTTCAAAGCTATTTGGAGATATTCTTCCTTGGTTTGAGCCAAATTTGAAGCGACATATTTACCAATGGGGGCCAAGATAGTTTGCAAAAACTATTCCATTGTTGTTTCTTTTGATTTTGAATTAGAAGATATGGATGTAAAGATAGTATTCCAATAGGGGGATTTCAAAGAAGAAATCTACATGAAGCAACCAGAAGGCTTTGTGGTGAAGCAGAAGAAAGTGCTAGTGTGCGGGCTAAAAAATTCCCTATATGAGTGAAATAATTCACCAAGGATGTGGTATCAAAACTTGGATACTTATATATGGGGCATTGGCTTCACAAGGAGAAAAGTGAATCATTGTATATATTTAAAATTAGTTGTTGATCATCTTATTTATTTGGCCTTGTATATGGATGATATGTTGCTGATTTGAAATCATAAGGAAATCATCTAGGCAGTGAAAACTTGGTTATCCTCTATATTTAACATGAAGGATATCAATGTGACAAATTTCATTTTGGGCATGGAAATTAGAACAAGTTGAGAAAATAGGAAACTTTGGTTAAATCAAAGCATCTTGAGACATATATGGAGGAATGTGAAGTAGTAAAGGTGCTTATTCTTGCAGGTGTAAATTTATCTATAAATCAGTGTTTTAAGACACAGGAAGAGGAAGAGGACATGTCTTGTGTTCCATATGTAAGTGTAGTTGGAAGTTTGATGTATGAAATGGTCTTTACCATACTTTATATTACAAATATGATGCAGGAACATTCAGCTCAAAAGAATCATTGTATTTTAGTAGACATAGGGGGTCTTGTGTTTTAAGGAAATTGGTTTCCTAAGTGTTGAATTAATGTAATTATGAAGGTTTTGAGTGATTTTAATAAGAGAAGCTAGAATAGGGATTTAATTAAGTATAGTGAGGCATATTTGTAAATGTTCTCGAATGTTGGAGAACATGAAAGATTTGAGAATTAGTTGTAAATCATAGATTACGAGTTGGTTTCATGATTTGTGGATTAAAGAGGATCCTTAGGGATAAAGATGAGATTTTAGGATTTTGTTGAGAAGGTTATGGATCTAAACCAGAAATTGGTTATAGAATCCTTTGTATAAATGTAATCCAAAAAGGTAGAGAAAGAGTTAATCAAGTTAGATATTTAGCTGGTTAGCTAGTTAGAGGTTGTGAGGTAGAGGTTTGATTGTAAGCCTATGGGTAGGTAGGAAAACAAAGGCCACTAATTAGAATATCAGGCCAGAGATAGAGAGACTCTTATGTAAATACTTGTTTATTAATACAGACAACTCGATTTTGAGGTCATGTGTGTGTATTGAGTAATCGAGATATAGATTGTGTATGATATTGAATTATTTTGTGTAACATAGATTGCAGGTGAAGAATCAGAGGTGAAATACAGAGAAGAGTAACAGAGGGGTGTTATGGCTTTACACACATCGATAGTATAGGAGGAAGCCTTTAATGTTACAGTGAAGGTGAAGGAAGCATAAAGGTGCGAGCGGAGTTAAGCTCAGTAGAAAGTTGTGATGCAGAACAACTAAATACCAGAACCCTGGAAGAAACCCGAACCCACAAAAGAATATTAAAGAAACGACACAAAAATGAAGTAAAGGGAAGAACGAAGAAGTGTGGTGTCGATACATAGGAGTCGTTGGATCAGCTAGATCAACGAACGAGATTGTTTGTGATAAGTGGCTAGGATTAAGTCACGTAGAATGGAGTAAAAGAAATGAATGACGGAGATTAACTTAAGTGTTAGCGGAAGAGGAATCCGGAGGAGCCGTCGTAGCCTTTGATGGTAGAAGATCTACGGTCATCGGGTGCTAATAAGCTCGTACATTAGTCAAGGAAAAAAGGCAGGTTTATAAGAGAAAGCAGGTTATCGGGTGGAGAAAAAGTGGTAAGTGGTAATTCAGAGAGGTCACCCGATTCCATTAATCAGTTGACATGTAGCACATCGGAGGAGAGAGGAAACGCTTTATCGGGCAGGTAATCCTCATGTAATTAGCTCACCCAATATCATTGTCAACCATTGGATCAAATGAGCTTTGATCAAACGGTGGAAGATCATCGATTAGTTTGTTGATCGGGGAAGTCAACAACCGTCAGATTGAATAATAAGATTGACGGTGGAGGTTGAAGACGATAAGGCTTGGGAAAGAGTGGACCCGAGAAGTTTATGGATGTGAGTTAAAGTTATTTCAGTTCCAAAGGATGAGTGGAGATCACTCGATAGCCATTGATCTGATGAAGTGAAATCAACGGTGGAGGATGAATGAGATGAGAGAGCATCGAAATATGTGCCAAGGCTGAGGAAAGGTGAAAAGGTAAGTTTACGTGTGTTTTATGTGTATTCTATTATATGAAGGTTATAATAGAAATAAAGCGGATTAATGTATTTTGGGTTAAATCGGGTTTAACCAAAGTCAGAGACCATGGTATGGACTTGGTTAATATGCGCGGGGTATAGATTAATCAAAGTTTATGAGGGTGTATAAAGTCCTGATGGAAAGGTTAATGAAGGGTTAGACTATTGAGTAGTCAAATGAAAATGTTTCTGCAATAAAGTTAATTAAGAACATTAAACCTTGGTTTGAGAAGGTTTTCACCATGGATTGGATGATTAAGGCTTGGGACCAGTGACATGTAATTTTACTTGCATAATGTGGGTATTGTCAGCTTAGACTGGCATCATTTGGTATCATAGCATAATTGTGGTTAAAACAATTGATATCAGAACAGATAAGGAAATTATGTGTAAAAGATCTTTGAGAAATTTATAACAGAGTTATGCTTTGAAGGTGTGTATACAGGGAAATGGTGATGTGTATGCAGGCAAGAGGAGATCAGATTCTAATCTAACAAGCAGTAGACACACAAAGATAAAGTATAGCAGAATATTGGGAGAATTTAGAGATGCGAGGAAACAAAGGAAAATCCATTCAAAGTGTAGGTGAATGGTAGAACAAGATCATCTAAAGATCTTGAAGGTGATATGATATGTTTTAATTTAATTTGATTTGATGATTGGAGAATTGTGGTTTTTATATTGACACACAGGTAGTGGCATAAGAAGGTGAGAAGGTTGCAACAATCTAGAGAAAGGAGTGCTCAATTGGTTCCAGAGGAAGGACCTAGAGAGATGCCAAAAGACTGAGCTCAAAGGAGAGAAGCTTAGTGAGGCATTGGTAGCAAGAAGGAGACTTGTTACTGCAGAGGTATTGTTGCATCTCACAAAGGCAATTCCATAGAGGATGTGGGTAGAATTGTTAAGGGATTAAGGAAGCTGGTAAGAGTTTCTAAGCGAAAGAAGAGGCAGTCAGAACTAAGTATTTCATTGCGATTGAAATACAAGAGGGCAATTGTGTTCTTAGAAGATGCAGATGAGTTGAAGCCTAGAAGGAGTAGAGATAAGTGCTCAAAAGAGGTTCTAGAGATAGAGAACCAAGTGCTTGCCAAAAGACCAAGTACAGAGGAAAGCTTGGTGAGGTAAGTGGTAGCGGGGAGGACTTGTTGTTACAAAGGCTTTAGTGCAGCTCATAGTAAGTGAGTAAGGAGCTCATGAATATAGAGAAGGAGAAGATGACTACTGATAGTCATAGTAGATGTTCTGAGGAAAACCACAACAAAATAAAAGTGAAAAAGGAGGATGCCAAGGCAAATGGCAAGAGAATGAGCCAAGAGGAAATTGACAAAGCGATTGTTGAGATGAAAGAACAACTCAATGTATTAAGGATGATACTTGAGGAAAACCAAAGACTAGGCTGGGTATTAAAGAAGAAGCCAGTGAAGTGGCATAAGTTACATAGAAGGCTACAGTAGAAGCAAGTAAAGTGGCTAATGGAAAAACTCAGAGAAGATGAGTTGGAAATGGAAGTGTCCATTTTTAACCAGAGCAAGGTGAAGAAGAAGGAATTATTGATAATTTTCTGAACTGTTGGACAAATGCAGACCAACGGGAAAATGTAAAACCTTATATTGTTGAATCTAATAATTTTGATGTGATTACAGGTTTTGCAGAGGATGAGCAATCTTTTGAAGTTGTCAAAAGCATGGAAGAATATATTTCAGAATATAAAAACTCTAAAGTAAAGAATGATGGAGAATGTATCTTGAATGAGAAAAGCAGTGAATTATCGCAACAGAAAGAATTTAGTAATACAATGATGTTTGAAGCTGTGACAACATAGGAAAAATTCTTGTGAAAGGAAATGAAATTTAGTCTGAAGAACTGATATGTGAAGCAACAGTTGAGACTGTTGAACCTTGTAATTTTCAAACTGATAATTTGTGTATAAATGCAATAATCATAAGTAATGATGAAGTACTTATGAAGTGTCACAAAGAAATTGAGTTGCTGGAGTATTTGCTGGGAAATTCAGAGTATGATAGTGTGATGCAGAGGAAGGAGTTCACTACAGTGAACAAGAGCAGAAAGATATCATTAGAGCAGATGATGTGGAGGGGAGACTAACTGATAGTCTTGAGAGTACATTAGAAAATTCTTTAAAGAGGTTGAATCAACATACTGATGTGCTGATAGAAGAGGAGAAATCAGAGTAGCATACTGAAGTGTTGCCAAAGGGAGAAGAGACATTGAGGCCTTATGTTTTTTATTTTAATAATGGTTTTGTGAGTGCAGGTTTAGTTGCAAATGCTGGAGGAAATTTGGCATAGATGAGCAGTCAAGTAAAGACGATAGAAGAGGATTTTATGGAATAATTTAATCCATGGAACAAAGATGTTCAATTGCTGGAGAGAATGCTGGAAAGTCAGGATTCAATGCAAAAAGAGGTAATCATGAAAGAGATTAATGATGAAAGGGAGGCAGAAAAAGTAAGCGTAGGAGAGAAAGTAAGAGTAAGAGTAAGAATTCAACAACTTCAAAGAGAAGAACAACAGTTTGAAGATTTAGTGGATAGCAACAACAACCTGAAACAAAGAGAAAGAGGTAGAAGTAAGTGGCAGAGTATGGACCAGTCCAAGGATGTGCTAGAGATGGAGATTGAAGAATTATGGCAGTTGATGATGAAATAGTCCAGGATGAGGGAAATGACAGCAGGAAGCATGATCAATGAGAACCTGAACCTGATTGACAAGGAGAGGAAGATGAAACAAAAGACAGCAAACATACAATAGTAACAAAGCTGCAGAGCATTCAAACAATTACAAACTAAAGTTTCTGACCTTGGAGGTTTTCTATCAACATATGAAGACACATGATCAGGAGATCATGAATGTTTTCTACTTTGGGAGTATGATGCAGGAGCATTCGGCTCAAAAGAATCATTGTATTTTATTAGACATAGGGGCTCTTGTGTTTTAAGGAAGTTGGTTTCCTAAGTGTGATTTTAATGAGAGAAGATAGAATAGGGATTTAATTAAGTATAGTGAGGCATATTTGTAAATGTTCTCGAATGTTGGAGAACATGAGAGATTTAGGATAATTGAGAGATTTTAGAATCAATTGCAAATCTTAGATTAGGAGTTGGTTTCATGATTTGTGGATTAAAAAGGATCCTTAGGGATAAAGATGAGATTTTAGGATTTTGTTGAGAAGGTTATGGATTTAAACCAGAAATTGGTTATAGAATCCTTTTGTATAAATGTAAGCCAAAAAAGTAGAGAAAGAGTTAGTTAAGTAAGATAGTTAGCTGGTTAGTTAGTTAGAGGTTGTGTGTTAGAGGTTTGATTAGAATACCAGGCCACAAAGAGAGAGAGACTCTTATGTAAATACTTTTTTATTAATACAAACAACTCGATTTTGAATTCATGTGTGCGTATTGAGTAATTGAGATATAGATTGTGTATGATATTGAGTTACACTGCGTAACATAGGTTGCAGGTGAAGAATCAAAGGCGAAATATAGAGAAGAGAAACAGAGGGATGTTATGGCTTTACACACATTGACAGTACAGGAGGAAGCATAAAGGCACGAGCAGAGTTAAGCTCAGGAGAAAGTTGTGATGCAGAACAATTAAAGACTAGAACCCTGGAAGAAACCTGAACCCACAAAAGAACACTGAAGAAACAACATAAAAACAAAGTAAAGGGAAGAACGAAGAAGTCAGGTGTCGATACATAGGAGCCATTGGATCAGCTAGATCAACGAACGAGATTGTTTGTGATAAGAGGCCAGGATTAAGTCGCGTAGAATGGAGTAAAAGAAATGAATGGCGAAGATTAACTTAAGTGTTAGCGGAAGAGGATTTCTGAGGAGCCGTTGCAGTCGTTGATGGTAGAAGATCTGTGGTCATCGAGCACTAATACACTCATACATTAATCAAGGAAGAAAGGCAGGTTTATAATCGAAAGCGGTTATCGGGTGGAGAAAAAATGGTAAGTGGTAATTCAGAGAGGTCACCTGATTCCATTAATCAATTGACACGTAGCACGTCAGAGGAGAGAGGAAATCGCTTTATCATGCAGGTAATCCTCATGCAAGTAGCTCACCTAATATCGTTGTTAATAGTTGGATCAAATGAGCTTTGATCAAATGGTGGAAGATCACCGATTAGTTTTGTTGATCAGGGAAGTAAAAAACCATCGGATTGAATGGTAAGATCAATAGTGGAGGTTGAAGCCGATAAGTCTTGGGAAAGAGCAGACCCGAGAAGTTTATGGATGTGAGTTAAAGTTATTTGAGTTCCATAGGATGAGTGGAGATCACGCAGCATCCATTGATCTAATGGAGTGAAATCAATGATGGAGGATGAACATGATGAGAGAGCATCGAAATATGTGCCAAGGCCGAGAAAAGGTGAAAAGGTAAGTTTACGTGTGTTTTATGTGTATTTCTATTATATGAAGGTTATAATAGAAATAAAGCGGATTAATGTATTTTTTGTTAAATCGGGTTTAACCAAAGTCAGAGACCATGGTATGGACTTGGTTAATATGCGTGGGTATAGATTAATCAAAGTTTATGAGGATGTATAAAGTCCCGATGGAAAGGTTAATGAAGGGTTAGACTATTGAATAGTAAAATGAAAATGTTTCCACAATAAAGTTAATTAAGAACATTAAACCTTGATTTAAGAAGGTTTTCACCATGGATCAGGTGATTAAGGCTTGGGATCAGTGACATGAAATTTTACTTGCATAATGTGGGTATTGTCGGCTTAGGTTGGCATCAAAATACAATGGGAGTATTGAGCAGGTATATACCACAATCAAGGAAGGAGAATTTGACAATCGTAAAGAGGGTTTTTAGGTATTTGTGTGGCACTACTTGCTATGGATTGTGCTACCAAGGAAGATCATTATTAGAAAAAGTGTTGTACATACATGGATTTGTTGATGCAAACTTGAATGGAGATTTGAATTACAGAAGATATATAAATGGGTATGTGTTTAACATATTTAGAGAAGAAAACAGTTCAATGACGAATATATAGTCTGTAGTGGACCTCTCAACTATAGAAGTTAAATTCATGCAAGAAAGAAGTAGTATGGTTATAGAGATTATGTTTAGGCATTGGGTTGGTATTGTTAGCCCTAAGGTGCAGTGCTGCTATTCTGAAGACTAGAGGGAAATGGTCTAATTTCAGAGTGCATGAAAACATGCACTAATGCGCAAAAGCCCCCAAAAACCTTACCTTTCCATCCATATGCGCCCCTTTGCACATTTCTTGAGGTCGTCCCATACCTTCGTGTCCCCTGCCGTCGATCTTCCCACTGATCTGATGGTCCACACTTCATCCGACCAACATTATATGCTCACCTGCTTCGACCAATCACCACCGCTAGATCATTTCCGCCAGATCTAACAGCCATCGCGCATATCGCTTGGGCAAACAAGAGAGAGGGATACTTGCCCGATAAAGTGGTTTCCTCTCTCTCCTCCACTGCTACGTGGTGGGCAATGAATGGAATCAGGCGAGCTCTGACCTTTACCACTTACTGCCCGATGACCGCCTGATATTAACCATTTTCGCTTGAATAAATTGCTCCCAGGCATTATCCTTCGAGCACCTCCTCCACCCGATAGTTGTTCGATCTACCCATCTAAGATCTGATGGCTCAGACTTATTCCGCTCCCGCCACGACTTCAAGCCTCCGACGATTGATCTCCTCCTCCCATTCCTCCCAATCCAACGGTCCCCATTCACGATCACCATAGTTCATCCTTCGTTGCCTGACCAACATCTCGACCGTCGATCCACACCATCTGATGGCCCACGTTCCCTCGTACCCTACTTCCCATCAGTCACCTAGCGAGGAAATTTGTTCACTTTGTCAGTGTTTTTGGCAGTCAAACAGTTGAATTGAAATAACAGAATGCATGGCTGAAAGGGGAAAAAACAATAGCATGATGCAGCTGAACCAACAGAAATGATCATGGAACATCACTAGCACGAGCGAACCACCTGACAGTGTGGTGAAATTACCAAAATTTGATTACCATGTTTGTTATAAATAGAGCTCTCTGAGCTCATGTTTGTCTAGTTATGGCATCAAGTGGTTAGAAGACAGAGGGGATAGGTTAAGACATCTCGAGCCTCAGAGAGTTCGAGAGTATTGTAAAAAGCCTATAAATGGGTGAAAGTTGGAAGTAATAGAGGTTCAACTTTTGGAGACTGTGGATACTCTGTTCCTCCCAATGTCTCATCTTCAGTCTAGTAATACAAGCTTCTTTTGTTGTTACATGTTCAATTGCCATCTTTTCCTCTATTCTAAGCTTGCACTTGAATAGGTTATTCATGTTTTCTTCAGTGTCTAATGCCAGATAACTGTCATCTTATCTCTGTGTTGATAAATTAGATTTACAAGCTTCATTTACTTTCTATAGCTAGCCATTCATATGTGTTTATGTATGTATCTGTTGGTACAGTCAAGATTCTCCATCTATTCATTGAATCTATAAACTATTGAGCATTAGTGGTCAAAAGCCTTGTCAAGCCAAGGGTGTTCATGGATGTCTTGATTGAAAACAGAGTTGAAACAATCATCTGACTTGATCCAAACCCCAATCCATTCCAATAGTTTAGAGAACGATGTTGAAGATTTATATGTTACCAGGCATCTCCAAGTTACAACCTAGGAGAGTTTCCTGGAGTGCTAACATAAATTGGAGCTATTGCTGAGGAGAGGAGACTAAAGCTCAGCTTCCTTGGGGGACGACACAGATCTAGCTTTGATGATAGACAAAGTATGGACACTATTTGGGCTGTAGTCATCTATCTGGCGACTCTACTGGAGGACGAACCTCTTGGCAACTCCACTCCATAGTTCTGGCTCAGTTTGTGAGGCATACTTGGAGAAATCCCTAGAAGCCACGAGCTAACCTAGTACCTAACCCTGAAAAAATCATCAAACAAAGAAAGGCGTTGCAGAAATGAGCATCAGGTTCAGGTAGCTCTAAAAAATATTCTATATCTCTTCAAGGAAATCCTGTAATAGAACAAATACATGTTAAGAGTATAGCATCTAATACTAGCAGTGAAGAAAAAATCTCAAAGATTCATAGAGCTCCTTATTCTTTAGGTTCTTCTTTCATTGTAAGCCCAAAGGAAGCCTCTCCTCCTATCCATCATACTCCTTTAGTCCTTATAAGTAGAACTTCAGCATAAATCACATAAAGAGAGACATTTGTTGATGCGTTTAGAACCAACCAGTGCGGTTCATCGTCAGGACAAGTTGAAGAAACAGATCCAGCTTTGCATGCTAAATAGTCTGAGTAGAGCCTCCAACAGCTATCTTGACCAATGGCTAATTTTGATTAGGGTACCGCAGTCAAAAAGTCAAATTAATAATTCAATGGGAGTTAGTTATCATACCTTAAATTATATAAAAGAAATAATAATAGATGTTGTTTACGTTATTAGTTTATTCAAAAGCGTACCTTATATAGGAATTAGTTAGATCAAAGACCTAACTTCTATATATATATATATATATATTATATATGGTAATTTTACTATATATTATTAGAAATAGATATATATATATATATATATATATATATATACTATATATATAGAAGCTAGTTAAAAGGTGTAATTTAAAATGTAAATTAAATGGGAATTATTTAGATTAAAGACCAATATATAAAAATATATATAAGGTAGGTTAGTTAGTTTTATAATGACAAGAAAGTTAAAAAATAGATAAGTATATATATATATATATATATATATATATATATTAGATATAGATATATAAATGGAATAATTTTTTATATGGTGATTACGTTATTAGTTGGTTCAATTTTAAAAATAGTAAATTAATGGAAATTAGTTAGATTAAAGACCTCACTCTCATATATATATATATATTATATATATATAAGGTAATTTTAGGGTGATAGTTGGTTACAATAATTATAAATTACTAATAAGTTAAAATAAGATGGATAGATAACTAAAAGATGCACAACCTCAACCCTCTGTCATTCAGACTTGCAGTACCCTTATATCCACCACAGCTATGGAAGCACCACAAGCACCTACCAAAATCAAAAGAATCATAGCTGCTAGGTATGGACCTCTAGTACTGCCCACTCCTTTGAATGCCATGCCTACTGGAGAATATCAGAAGTATATGCCTAAGTTCACTGGTACTGAAGGTGTTACAGCTGAGGAACATCTTGAATCATTCTATAGCTATGCTGATAACCTAGACATTAGTGAAGCTGATGTATGGATGAGAGCCTTTGTCCAAAGTCTAGATGGAGAGGCTAGAAAATGGTTTAGAGAACTGACCCCAAGGTCTATAGTAGATATTGAGGCTTTAGATGATGCATTCCTAAAGCATTGGGGGGATAAGAAGGATCTACTCTACTACCACACTGAGTTTGGGAACTTAAAGAGGGAAAATGGTGTGTTGTTGTCTGATTTTAATAAGAGGTTTAACTGCATGTACAACACGATACCAGCGGAATTAAAACCCACCACTACCTCTGCTAAACTCACCTATGCCAGTGCCTTTGATTCTGACTTTTGTCTACTGTTGAGGGAGAGATGATGTGCTACCTTGGCTGATATGTAGGATGCAGCCTTGGAAGTAGAATCAAACATCATGGTTGCAGAGAAGCTCAAGGGGAATGTTGATAGAAGGAGATAGAGGGGCGAATCTTCATCATCTTGAGATCCCAAGATAGATAAAATTACCAAGATGATAGAGTCATTAGCCTCTGAAATCTCCAAATTAAAATTTGAGCAGCACCTTAGGAAAGGAAGAGTTCCTAATACCTTTGCTCCTAGAAATTCAAATCCATATAGAAGAGCTAATGAGCAGTTGCAGATTCTGCAAAGAAGTAAAGTTTCCAATGAAGACCAAAGGGTGAAGACCCCTTCCTAGAATGTAGTCATGGAAGAAGAACAGTTTGAAGAAGATGATAAGATCCATTATCTAGAAGAAAAAGGTAGTGCCCTCTTTTTTACCTTAGCTACCTATGAAAATTCATTATTCAATGACTAGATCAACCAAGAGTGGGATGGTGGAGCTATTTTGCAAACTGATGATCAACACAAATATGATCTGAGGTCGAAGATGAATAATGCCAAGGAAACTCTTGTTCAAAGCACTGTTGTCCCTACAATACAACAAGTTAATAAGTAGAAACGATTGGCAGTTGATCCCATCATCCTTAAAGCTCCAGCTCACGAGGTAAGAGGCCTTGACAAATCTCCTTCTCCTTTCAGTTTTGAATCAAAAATTCAGAAGCTAAGCATACCTATACCTCTGATTGAACTAGTGAAGAATAAGTCCTTCAAGAGATCTATCCTCGAGGTCCTTGAGCCTAAAGCCATCCAAGCCTCCATTGACTATGTAAATCTGCAAGATGACAAACCAGTTGTTGTTCTCAGCCCAATGATTGAAAATTGCGATGATAGCTCCCCATCATTCTATGTCTCTTTGACTATTCATGAAAAAATCCTTCACAATTGCCTTTTGGACACAAGAGCCAACCATAATCTAATGCCTAAGGCTATCATGGATGAGTTGGGTCTTGACATTACCAAGTCTTATCATGACTTGTTTTCTTTTGACTCTAGAAAAGTGAAATGTTTGGGATTAATCAAAGACCTAGCCATCACCTTGTCTCAGCTACCCATGAAGAGCATGATGATGGATATTGTGGTAGTAGATGTACCCCCCAATTTTGGCATGTTGCTTTCCATAGGTTGGATCAATAGATTAGGTGGAACATTGAAAATTGATCTGTCGTATGCTACTGTCCCAGTTTTTGGAGGTGAGAGTAGGAGATTATATAGAGAAGTTCAGTTGGCTTGTATCATTAGTGATGAAAGGAATCCCACTAATCATCCCATCTATGTTGTCGACACTGATTTTGGAGCCTATATTCTTTAGATTGAAGAATCCCAGTTGGCCTCCATGCAGCTTAGGAAACCAATTTGCCAAATCACAGAGGAAGAAGGCCCACAAATTTGGGACATGTTCTTTTATGGAGCTTGCTCTAAGGAAGCTGCAGGGGCAAGTGTAGTCCTTGTGTCCTCCACACAATAATGCATTCATTTGTCTTTCAAGATGACTTTTCAGGTCACAAATAACATAGCAGAGTATGAAGCCTTGATATTGGGCTTAAACGCTACTAAAGAAATGGGCATCAAAGGTCTGAAGGTGTTTGGAGATGTAGACCTTATCATTCAGCAGGTGAACAAAACTTTCCAAGAAAAGCATCCAAGGCTGAAAGCATACAAAGATGAGGTATGGAAGCTCACAGGTTCTTTTAATAGTTTCAGCATTTCTTACATCCGTAGAATGAAGAACCAGCTTACCGATTCCCTTGCTATGTCTGCTAGCATGTTTATTCCTCCTTTGCCTCCTAAATTGACTTATGAAGTTCAGGTGAAATATAGACCATCTCTACCTCACAATGTCAAATACTGGAAAGTTTTTGAATATGATGATGAAATTAATAGGTTTTTACAAGTCATTGATGAATTTTCTGAAATGCACATTGACTAAGAAAACAAATCCATTGAAGAATGCAACTAGTCCAAGCTAAAGGATGAGATTGGTCAGGATAGCATTTTTCAGCTGCCTAGTAACCATATACCCAAAGGATTGGTGCCCCTAAAGAAGCTGTTTGATCATAATGATGTACCTTATAAGCCTGCCAAAAAGGAAAATGAATCTATAGTTCATAGACATAATGTACGGAGTCTAGCGCATCCAAAGTACATAAATTTGTCCACTCACTTGTCTTCTGCCGAAAGTTCCAAGTATTGCACCCTGATGAAACAATTTACTGATGTTTTTTCTTGGGAGTATAGTGATCTTAAGACCTATGACACTAACATCATCCATCATAAGATTCCACTAGAGAAGAACACCATCCCTTTTAAGCAGAAATTAAGACCTATCAACCCTCTCTTATTGCCTTTGATTGAAAAGGAAATCAAGAATCTGTTGGATGCCAAGATCATAGTTACCCTAAGGTATTCAAAGTGGATGGCTAACCTTGTGGTAGTAAGAAAGAAGAATGGAGAAATCAGGGTTTGTGTTGACTTCAGGGATCTGAACAAATGCTCTAAAAAAGACAACTACCCCCTGCCTAAGATGGAACACTTGATGCAAAAAGTTTCAGGGGCTAGAGTCATGTCTTTCTTAGATGGATTTTCAGGTTACAATCAAATTGTTGTACATCTAGAAGATCAGCAAAAGACCGCCTTCACTACTCCTTGGGACACTTTCATGTACTCCAAGATGCCTTTTGGACTAATGAATGCTGGGGCTACTTTTCAGAGGGCCATCGACATAGCCTTTGTGGGAGAGAAGGACAAGTTTGTCCTTATTTACCTTGATGACATAACAGTCTTTTCCAGTAATCACAAGGACCATTTGCAACATTTGAAGAAGGTGTTTCTAAAGTGCAGATGGTTTGGAATTTCTGTGAACCCAAAGAAGTCATAGTTTTCTCTAAAAGAAGGCAAACTTCTGGGACATATTGTTTCTGCTGAAAGTGTGAAGATTGATCTAGAAAGATTTCAAGAAATTCAAAGATTGTCCATCCCAAGGTCAAAAAGGGACATTCAATCTTTCCTGGGTAAGATTAACTTTGTCAAGAGGTTTATTCCAAACTTTGCAGAGCTAGTGAAGCACATCACTTCCATGATGAGGAAAGGATCATAAATAAAATGGACAGATGGTGCAAGAAGCTCTTTTGAAGCCATCAAATAAGCTATCATGGAAGCTCCCACTATAATCATCCCAGATTATACCAGGGAGTTTTATATCTTCTCTTTTGCCTCTTATGATACACTTGCAGCAGTTCTATTGCAGAAAAATGATGAAGGTGTAGAGCACCCTAGGGCCTTTTTCAGCAAAACTCTGAGGTATGCTAACATAAGGTATGACCTTATTGAAAAACAAGCTTATGATTTCATAAAATCTTTAAAGGCATTCAAAATTTATATTCTGCATTCCAAAGTGGTTGCGTATGTACCTTCAGCCTCAGTAAAAGATGTCCTAACTCAGCCAGATATTGATGGAAAGAGAACTAAATGGATTGCGAAATTCATAGAGTTCAATATAGAGGTGAAGCCCACCAAGCTTGTCAAAGGCCAAGGCTTGGCTAAGCTTCTGGCTGAGGAAAATTGCAGTTTGTTAGACATCAATTGCATGAGTTCAAATTTAGGTGGTGAGCAGACAGAGGAAGCAGCAGAAGAGCAAGAACAAAATTAGTCTTTGGCTAAAAATCTAGCCACCTATGAATGGTATTCCAGTGTAGTTCATTTTTTTGCATAAGCTAGAAGTCCCTCCAGGGAATAGCTCAAGTCAAGCCCGGGCCATTAAGCTCAGATCAGCCAAATTCTGCAATAATAAAAACCTGCTTTATTGGAGAGACCCATCAGGGATCCTCTTGAGATGCCTAGACAAAGGAAAATCTGTGGAAGTCATGCACCAGTTCCATTCTAGCATCTGTGGAGGGCATCATTAGTGGAAAACCATAGCCCACAAGATCTTGAGAGCTGGTTATTATTGGCCTAATTTGTTCTCTGATGTGTTTTCTTTTGTGAAGTCTTGTGACAAATGTCAGAGGTTTGCAGGAAGACAATAGCTAAAATATCTGCCCTTGAAACCAGTGCATGCCAATGGTCCCTTCCAACAGTGGGGCTTGGACTTCGTAGGTGAGATCAATCCACATTCCAATGGCAGGCAAAAATGGATCTTAGTAGCCACTGATTATTTCACCAAATGGATTGAGGCTATACCCACTAAAATGCTAATCATCACGTTATCATAAAGTTCCTGAATGAGAATATTTTCACTAGATTTGGTTGCCCAACCAAACTAGTCATTGATAATGCAGCAGCTTTCAGGGCAGAAGAATTGGTGGACATGTGTGAATCCATGGGCATTCAATTGGTGCATACTACATCATATTATCCTCAAGGTAATGGCCTGGCAGAATCATCTAACAAGAGTCTTGTAAGGATAATAAAAAACTATTGGAGGACAAAAAAAAGAGTTGGGATTTCAAGTTGAAGTTTGCACTATGGGCTGATAGAGTTACCAACAAGAAGTCCATAGGAATTTCTCCATTTAAATTGGTTTATGGCGCTGATGTTGTTTTTCCTATCCAGCTGATTCTCCCTGTGGCCAAATTCTTGCAAGAGAAAAAGATGTAGAGAACGACATGGTTAAGAGAATGAGTAACTTGGTTGAATTACAGCAGATTAGAGAACAACTGGTTGAGAAGTCAAGAATTAATCAGAAGAAAATCAAAGAAACCTTTGATAGAAAGGAAAAAATGGACAGTTTTCAGGTTGGTGACTGGGTTCTCAAATGGGATGCATTGAAGGAAAAGAGGGGCAACCATGGTAAATTTGATGCCTTATGGACAGGACTATTTGTCATTGCTCAAGTTAAGATGAAAGATACTTTCATTTTGCACAATTTGGAGGGGGAAGGTGTTTTTGATGGCCCAGTCAATGGGCGGTTTTTGAAACTTTACTTCATATCAGGCTTTAAGGCCTTAATATTGTAATAGGTTTTTTCAGTTTTTGTTTTCTATGCAAATAAACTCCATGCCCAATGGAACACTAGGGGATAAGTTTTTTTTGGTTGTTACTGGACAGACAGTAGTATGCAGTTCTTGAAACCTCACAGGGAGGCTTTCATCCCCAGAAGGAGCCAGTGTTAGCCCTGAGGTGTAGTGCTGCTATTTAGAAGACTAAAGGAAGGAAATGGTCTATTTTCAGAGTGCATGAAAACATGCACTAATGCGCAAAAGCCCTGAAAACCTTATCTTTCCATCCATATGTACCCCTTTGCACATTTCTTGAGGTCGTCCCATACCTTCGTGTCCCCCGTTGTCGATCTTCCCACTGATTTGATGGTCCACACTTCATTCGACCAACGTTATACGCTCACCCACTTCGACCAATCACCACCATTAGATCATTTCCGCCAGATCTAACGGCCATCGCACATATCACTTTGGAAAACAAGAGAGAGGGATACCCGATAAAGCATTTTCCTCTCTCTCCTCCGTTGCTACGTGGCAGGCGATGAATGGAATTAGGTGGGCTCTGACCTTTACCACTTACTGCCCGATATAAACCATTTCTGCTTGAATAAAACACTCCCGGGCGTTATCCTTCGAGCACCTCCTATGGCTAATAACCATTCGATCTACCCATCTAAGATCTGATGGCTTGGACTTATTCCGCTCCCGCCACGATTCCAAGCCTCCAGCATTTGATCTCCTCCGCCCATTCCTCCCATTCCAATGGCCCCCATTCACGATCACCATAGTTCATCCTCCGCCGCCTAACCAACATCCCAACCATCGATCCACACCATCTAATGGCCCATGTGCCCTCATACCCTACTTCCCATCAGTCACCTGGGGAGGAAATTTGTTGTCTTTGTCAGTGTTTTTGACAGTCGGATAGTTGAACTAAAATAATGGAATGCACAGCTGAAAGGGGAAAAACAACAGCACAATGCAGTCGAACCAATAGAAATGATCATGGAACATCGCTAGCATGAGCGCACCACCTGACAGTGCAGCGAAATTACCAGAATTTGATTACCATGTTTGTTAGAAACAGAGCTCTCTGAGCTCATGTTTGTCTAGTTATGGCATCAAGTGGTTAGAAGACAGAGGGGATAGATTAAGACATCTCGAGCCTCAGAGAGTTTGAGAGTATTGTAAAAAGCCTATAAAAGGCTAAAAGTTGGAAGTAATAGAGGTTCAACTTTTGGAGACTATGGATACTCTGTTCCTCCCAGCGTCTCATCTTAATTCTAGTAATACAAGCTTCTTTTGCCATTACATGTTCAATTACCATCTTCTCCTCTATTCTAAGCTTGCACTTGAATGGTTTATTCATGTTTTCTTTTGTGTCTAATACCAGATAACTATCATCTTATCTCTGTGTTAATAAATTAGATTTGCAAGCTTCATTTACTTTCTGTAGCTAGCCATTCATATGTTTTTATGTATGTGTCTATTGGTTATTTGTCATTGATGTTAAAGGGGGAGAGAGAAGAATCAACATTAGCTAGTAGTTGGTCATTGTGGTTGCCATGAATGTTAAATGGGGAGATTGTTGGTAATTTTGTGTTGCCATTGATGTCAACAATTATTTACTGATGCAGTGATTGGCAAGACTCTGATATGACGTTTTGATGGATATTTTATGCAGGGTAGTCTGAGTGATTGGCATAATGAATGGTGGCCCTAATGTTGGTTATCTAATAGCTGATGATGAAGGGAAATGCTTGGGAAAAAAATAAATAAAAGTTACTAATGCCTTCAAGATTAGAAACATTTTTCTAACTAGTATTATGCTAAGAAGTCCTTTATAAAGTGCATAAATTATGTTGATTATGTGCCTATAGTACATGTAAATATTTCTATGTATCGAAAAAAAAATCCCCAGTCAATGCCTCAAAATCCATGGTTTTTTTTGTTGGTATTCTCTCATGATTTTGTGTCAACTTAATTACCATCAAAGTTTTCCATGGAAAATACCATGGTATTAATGGTCATCTTGATTTGGTCTAAGAGGATCGATGGCTATATAAACAAATGTCGGTTACCACTTGTGAGATCAAGTGTGCAGCTCATGATCTAGCATTCGATGGTGTGGTTCATATGAAGTAGTTTATCAATGTAATAGTGTATTCCCTCTTCTCTATGTTCTAGTGCAAGTGTGTGTTCGTACATGTCCAATTATGATGGTGTAAAAGCAAGTTATTTTCTGTCGCAATCATATGTCTGTTTGTAATGGTTTTATTTTATTATTTGTTCTGTTGTAATCATAGGTGTAGCTTGTGATCTAGATTTGAGTTCAGTATGTGAGGCCATGATCTAGTGCGTAGTGTGTAATCAAGGGGTATGTTTGTTATCTCTAATCCAGTGCGAAGAACATGTGTGAGGGTTTGAAAGCGTAAATGTTTTTACAGGTCATGTTCATGAGTTTGATGTCCTGGGACCACTGATCTCTATTATGTTTGGTGAATCGATGGTGCTTTTTTCTAGATTAGAGAATTATTAGTGCATAGAGATGGTAGAAATCGTGTGTCTTATTCCATATTCTAGTTGGTGGAACCATGTACAATGATTGAGTGGTCGATTCATGTTGATTTACAAGGTCAACACAATGGTATGCAACTAGTGTTGATGCGTTATGGTGTAGTGCAATGTTGTATTGCCTAGTAAGGTGTAATTACTCTCATGTTTGATATAATTGATTTGGTATGTAATCCCTACAACATATCTTTCTTGATGATTGTTAAAGTGGCATAAAAGATTTTTTTATTGTAGGGTGATGTTGGTTACAAGGATGCTGTAAATTCACACCAAACCTAAATGATTTCTGAAGTGTGACAGAGGATCGTTATAATAATTGAGTGGCTAGGTTATACAAGGGAAGACTGTCTCTTATTCATGTGAATGTTTTCCATAGTTACAATTGTTTTATATTGTCTAGTATTCTAAGAACTTTTACAGATACTTATAGAGTGAGTTTGTTGTGAAAAAGATTTTATAAAAGGTTTGTTGTGTGATAGAGGTTCATTATTGTTATAATCATTAAAGATTTTTTTCCATAGTTTTTTTTGTTGTATGATGTCTGGTGTGTTTGTGGAAAGATAAAAATTATTACTAGATACATAGAGTGAGTACATTGAACCTCTGTTAGATGTTATTATTGTATCATACTATTTGGCTCCTTGGATCAAAATACATTATATGAAAGGGGTAAGTATAGTTACTTGTCTAATAGTGAAATCAATACAAAATTATAATTCATACCTAAATTTGTTAGTAGTCTACTACTATGACCACTTATTGTTAAAGAAATGGTATGGTTGAGCTTGATGGTGTGTTTCCAAGCCTATAAAGTAATTGCTTATTGATTTGGTTACACAACACATTGTTGATGTACATGAGGCCTACAAATATTATTCCATGACTCATAAATTAGTGTATTGATAAGGTTAATGTTGAGTATGATGATATGTTGTTGATGATAGTGTAAGTGATTATGACTAGAGTTGCTAAAATGTTTCCATATTGCTGACCAAGGAAGAATTTTTTGAAGGGTTTACATTGATTTTGAATTTTATATTGAAGAATAACGAATCTAGTTTGAAATGAGATGAAAGGGAGTTCCACACTAATTTGGAGGTCAGTGCCTTATGCTGGTTCATTCCAGCAAAACCAAATCAAGGGAGTGGGTACTTTTTGTTGGTGGATGCCAACAAAACATTGCAAAAGGAGTGGGTGTTTCCTGTTGGTGGGTGCTAGTAAAACCTTATAAGGGAGTGGGTGCAAGCAAAACCTTGCAAGAGATTTGGTGCTTCATATTGGTAGATGCTAGTCAACTTATGTAAGAAAAGATTAAATAAGAGAAGAACAAGAAGAATGATGGTTTTCTCTCTTGGTGGATTTCCATCTTAAAAAAATCAATGTCTAGCGTATTGCTCATGTGATTTGTCTTATGGTTCATTGTTTATTGATTTTATGCATATTGGTTTTGTTGATTCATTAAGCACTATTTTAAAAGGAGTTATTAGAGTTTAATTGATGATCAAAGCAACTTTATATTGATTTACCCACAACCCCACACCCCCCTTATATAAACAATATTTCTACATCTCACACTCCCCATTAAGGAGAAATATATTTTCTACCAAAGCTAATAGATCCATACATATCTCAAACTTAGCATTTCGAAGAGGATTTGTAAAGATTTTAGCCACATTTTCATTAGTATTACAATAAACTAAATCAATTTTCTTGCTCTCGAGTGAGGCAAAGCTCAACCTGAAGACTTCCTACACTCACATTCATCCAAGTAAAAAATAATTACATATATAAAATTACAAAGAAATTGAGTACTTTGAACAAACTCCTCATAAATAGGATCTAAAACCTAATTACAAAACATATTCCAAATGCACAATAATCAGACATAACAAAATCCTCATAACTATCCATTCCAAAACTTTCTCCATTAATGAATGAATATTAAACTATGGCCTCTTTTAGAAAAAATTGTTAATACTTTTAAATTATTATTAAAACGTTAATAATATTCATCAATTTAAAAATTAAATGAAAATAAACAGCCTCACTTCAATTTTCGCCTTCTATCATCCCTTTCTATGTGACATAATCCTCATTATATTGTATCAACGACACCAGTATCAATAATTGACATTTAATTATCCTCCTAATATGCATCGTCATCTCGATAAATTTGTAATAGGCTCTATTCGCCATGCAAATGTGTACGTGTTGAGCAATTTGGAGACAAAAAAATCATAGACAGGTTTTAATATGAGGAAAATCACCATCCTCAAAGGATGGAAGATATCCTTTGATTAATAGAGAAAGGATTACTTTGTCAATGAAATCTATACCCATTTAGAATACATTTTAGGTTAACCTATGAGGCGTAGATGAAGGAAAATTTTAAGGATGGAAGTTTATCTTAAAGTTTACAAACCTTGGCGAATCCTACTAGTCCCTAATATGCTATTTGTAAAATGTTTGGCAATATTTTTGTAAAAATATTTATATTTCTAATGATTTTATATTATTCTACAAATTTTTGGTGATTTTTAAAGTAAAATAATTCTATACTATAAAATGTGGGCGAATCATTTTTAGAAAAAATGGAAATTGGCAAATCCTTTTTTGGAAAACACATGGAAAATTAGCCCACCTACAAATATTAGCCCCTAAAATTGCCCATGGTGTAGATCAATTGATTTGTATGAGTTTAGTTCCCACTATGTCAGAGGTACAAATCTCATGGGCAGGTGTTAAGGATGGGTGCCACTTGGTAATAGCATCCCATTTATGCAAAATATTTGAAGGTTTGATGACCATAACTCTTCATGTTTACATTTAAAAAGATTTAATATGTCGTTATATCTTTAATAAATTAGAGTAAATTTCCTATATTTATATTAAAAATAAATCTCTTTATACTTGATAAATCTATAAATCTAATTAAAATAAGCTTAATCTTATAATAACCCACCTCAAATTCCTCGATGGGGTGTGCTCCATGGAGGGAATGTTTGGTGTCGAACAACATGCAAGGTAAACATTTGTCCATCTCTGGTCATGGTGTGGCATTGAATTAAATAACAAGCTCGGGGTATCACCTCAAACACATATTTCATTAAATATGGAAGTATTCAGTGGATCTAGAATTTAGAACTTTAACTAGATTAAGTTTTTTCAAAATGAGGAATTAGAAAGTCACTTAATTCACTAATTTTAATGTAGATATTCACCATTTTTGTGTAAAAATTATCATGATAAACTTTATAAAACAAATTTATATAGACTTGCTAAAAAAAAATTTCACATTTTAATCTTGGATTCCTTACATTATCTATTTTAATATTTTTATGGTTTATAGTAAAAAATAAGTTTGTTAAGGTTATTTTATGAAAATAATGATGCATATGTTACTATTATTAATCCATTTAATTATAATCTGATATAGTAAATATCATGTATGTGTTAAGTCATGATTATTACTAAGGCAGTGTTGGCACAATTTAAAAGTCTATCACCTTTGCAACACTAGTTATATTATGGTTGAAGATTAAAAAACCCTCAAAGATCATTGAGTTTATACTCATATTAGAATTAAATTTCAAAATATTTGTGACGCTACCAACCTTTTTTATTGTTTAACTAAACAAAATTATGATGATATTGAAACACTTTTTTTAATGCTTTTTCAACATAACAATAAAATTCGAAATAACTTTTAATAATATCTTTTTATCTCCTTATTTACCATAGGTTGGTCATAGTGGATGATAATCATCATTATCACCATCATAATTACATACTATTGTAGAAAGTTTGCACCATTTTAGGGTTGAGGAGAAAAATAAATTAGGATCAAATTAAATGTTGAATGTGAGTAGTAGCATAATTCATTTTTATTTATTAGTTGTAAGTTTATGTTAATAAAGAAGTTGATTGAGGCTTGCTTTATGAATAATAGATTAATATGCAAGATATATATTAAGTATAAAGTTATGTAATGATAAATGAAATTTTTAGTAATGTGTCCAATATATACCATTATTTAGAACTTTAACTAGATTATATTTTTTCAAAATGAGGAATTAGAAAGTCACTTAGTTCACTAATTTTTATATAGATATTCACCATT